>JAOVYX010016728.1:7179-53295 GCA_035668315.1 Drosera spatulata
AACTAATAGTAACACTGTGCAAGATCCACCAGCCCCTAACGCCCTTGAGCAATTGGTGGGGGAACTGATCAGAGAAAAGAGGAGAAATAACCCCACCCAAGCACATGACGGCGATCACTATTCCCATGTTATCTCGGCTTACAACCCTTCCCGATTTTTCGACACCGGCGATCTCGCACTATTGGAAGATTGGATCTGTGAAATGGAGAAGCTGTTTGATTTGACTCAGTGTCCTGACCAGTGGAAGATACATTGTGCCGTCTACTACATGAAGGGAGAGGCCGATATCTGATGGCGCACGGTGGAAGAACATGCCAAGACACCATGCTTTAATTGGCTACAGTTCACTGAGTTTGTCAGGAGTCGGTTTTACCCAGATTCCTTGAGAGATCATAAGGAAGAGGGATTTAAGAAGTTTCTGCAACGGGACATGACCGTCTACGAACATGTAACAGAGTTCACTAGCTTGTTGCGTTTTCAACCGCTACACTGCCATTTGGACAGGGAAAAATAGAAGCAATTCACTGAAGGACTCAACTGGAGGATCAGGGACAAGGTAACAGGCCAGAAACACGCTTGCTACCAAGACCTGTATGACTGCGCTGTCAGTAGTGAACGATACTTCAATGCCAAGGATGAGCATTTTGGTCGTTCGAAAAGGAAGAGGGATAATTGATGACCAAGCGGTGGCCTATCGCATGGGGGCGCTAGTAGTTCAAACCAACAGATGGTTCCTTACAACAACTCGTCGCCAAGAAATCGTGCTGGGGGTGGAAGGTTTGGCAATCAGTGCAGACAGTCCCAAGGCTCACGGGCAGGTTCAGGCGGGTTTCAATAGTCCAAAGCTGGCACTCAGGGACGGTCTACTAATAATATCAAGTGCTATCAGTGCAGAAGGGTAGGACATATGGCGAAGGACTATCGGACTGCTCCATGCCACAATTGTGGGGAGCGCGGTCACATCAGTAGGGACTGCATGAGGAGGAATGATAATCAGAGGAATAATAATCAGAGGAGTGGGAATCATAGAAGTGACAACCGGGAGAACTACACTGAGAGGTCGGTTGCTGTTACACGCCCTCAGGTACAGATGAATACGGCAGGAACGTCCCAACAATAGCCACCCAATAATCGAGTTTCCATGATGAATCCTCAGGAGGCCCAACAAATTAGAGCTACCATGGCTGGTAATCTCAAACTCTTTTCGAACAATATCTATACTCTGTTTAATTCGGGTGCAACACAATCATTCATTTTTAAATCATTCCTGAACAAGAATAACATAGTACCAATAGAAATACAACGGGGTATTCATATTGGGTTATCAACGGGGGAGGTTGTCATGTGCGATCACATTATCGCCCATGCCCCTATCGTCATAAGGGGAGAGGAATACCCAATCGATCTCATTGTCTTTGACCTCCATGACTTTGATGTCATTTTGGGAATGAATTGGTTGGAAGGGCATAAAGCGATCATCTTAAGAAGAAGATAATAACGTGTAGGAGTCCTAAGGGAGGAAAGATTAGATATCACGAAAAGGGTTCAAAAGCAGAACTACAGCTGGTATCGGCTCTTGTAGCACGAAAATTGTTAAGAAAAGGATGTCATGGTTATCTCTGTTGCTTGGAAGATTTAACTGATAAGGAGATAAATCTCTCTGATAACCTTATAGCGCGAGATTTCCGTGACGTATTTGCAGATGAGATTCCTGGGATGCCACCGGCAAGGGAGATTGACTTCGCCATCGATCTGGTGCCAGGCGCAACGCCAGTATCTAAGGCTCCATATAGAATGGCGCCTGCGGAGTTGAAGGAATTAAAGGGTCAACTGGAACAGCTTCTCCAAAAGGGATACATCCGCCCTAGTGTGTCCCCATGGGGCGAACCGGTCTTATTTGTTAAGAAAAAGGATGGGAGTATGAGACTCTGCATCAACTACCGCGAGCTGAATAAGCTTACCGTCAAGAACCGGTATCCCTTGCCACGGATTGACGATCTCTTCAACTAACTACAAGGGGCAACGATATACTCGAAGATAGACCTTCATTCCAGGTATCACCAACTACGTGTCCGACCCGACGATGTGTTAAAGACCGCATTTGGGCTTACCGTTTGGGCTTACGATGTGTCAAAGACCGACGGGTATTACAAATTCCTAGTGATGCCATTTGGGCTTACCATTGCCCCAGCAGTCTTTATGGACATGATGAACCGAGTCTTTATGCCATATATTGACTGGTTTGTTGTGGTATTCATCGATGACATCTTGGTATACTCCAAGACACAACAAGATCATGAGGAACACCTTCAAACTATTCTCGAGACCCTACGATCTCACCAGTTATATGCCAAACTCAAGAAGTGCGAGTTTTGGTTGCAAGAAATGGCGTTTCTAGGGCATGTAATTTTTGGAGAAGGAATAAGGGTGGACCCGAGGAAGATCGAGTCAGTGATTAATTGGACAAGGCCGATGAATGCCACAGAAGTAGGAAGTTTTCTTGGCTTGGCCAGATATTATCGCAGGTTGGTTGAAGATTTCTCCAAGATCGCCATGCCTTTAACCAACTTGACACGGAAATCCCTTAAGTTCTTATGGACTGATAAGTGTGAGGGCGCATTCGTGGACTTAAGAAGTGCCTCATATCAGCACCTGTTCTCACCCTTCCTTCTGGCGAGGAAGGATTCTATATTTACAGTGATGCATCTGTTCAAGGACTTGGGAGCGTACTTATACAGCATGGCAAGGTGATTGCGTATGCTTCAAGACAATTTGAAGCCGTATGAGCGTAACTACCCTACTCACGACTTGGAATTGACAGTAGTGGTATTTGCCCTGGAAATTCCCACATGGAAATGGGATTCAATCTCGATGGATTTCATAGTGGGTCTTCCAGTAACGACAAAAGGGATGAACTCTATCTGGGTGATTGTGGACCGATTGACTAAGTCAGCATATTTTCTACCAATAAAAAACACTTGGAGTGTTGACCGTCTAACGGAAGAATATGTAAGAGAAATAGTCAGACTACATGGAGCTCTACAATCCATTGTTTCTGACAGGGATACGAGGTTTCAGGCGCATTTCTGGAAAGGCTTACAGTGGGCATTTGGAACGAAATTGAATTTCAGCACTGCCTTTCATCCAACTTCAGATGGACAAACAGAAAGAACAATCCAGATGCTAGAAGACATGTTACGATCATGTGCGTTAGACTTCCAAGGATCATGGGACCGACACTTGCCCTTGGTGGAATTCACTTACAACGACTGTTTTCATTCCAGTATCGGTATGGCTCCGTATGAAGCCCTTTATGGAAGGAGGTGTACGATGCCGCTTTACTGGGATGACATCGAGGATACGATAGTCATTAAGCCAGAGTCATTACGAGAGATGACGGACGCCATCAAACAGATCAGAAATAGAATGAAGACAGCCCAAGATTGTCAAAAGTCATACGCAGATATGCGACAAAGGCCGCTCGAGTTTGATATGGGGGATCATGTATGTCTGAGGGTTTCTCCCACGAAGGGTGTTATGTGATTTCAAAACAAGGAAAAGTTAAGCCCTCGCTACGTAGGACCTTATGAGATTCTGGAGCGGGTCAGAAAAGTTGCATACAGGCTTGCACTACCAATTGACCTTTTCGGCGTGCATAACGTATTTCATGTATCATAGCCGAGGAAATACCTGTCAAATCCAAGCCATGTCATTCAGCATGAGCCGATCATTCTGGAAGAGAATCTGACATACGAGGAGCAACCTCAGTAGATCTTAGATCGTCATGAGAAGATCCTCAAAAATCGTACTATTTCACTAGTGAAAGTCCTTTGGGTTAACCACCTGACCTCGGAGGCAACTTGGGAGGAGGAGAAAACAAAGCGGAAACGATACCCGCATCTATTTCCCAGTAAGCCATCACTTGCCCTTATTCAATTTAGTTTCGGGGACGAAACTCCATAAAAGTTATGGGTGATGTAATTCCCGAAAATTTTAGGAATTTAAAAATGAGTATATAACATACGTACAGTACGTATGCAAATAAAGTGCGAATAAAAGACGTTAAATATGAACGTTATAGAACGAGTTAGAAGTATATAACGTTACGAATTAAAAATAGTCGCGCTTAAGGGTTACAGATTCAACCCAAGAAAATAATTGACTATTAAATCAAATATGACGATAGAGTATTTAGAATAATTAAATGAGCGTTGCGACGATGAATATTACGAATAAATAACGGTATAGCATTATAACGTTATAAATATTGCACGATAGGACTATCGATTTAATCGCATAAATAATGAATTATGACTCGGAGGTGATACTTTCGTATAAGGGATAAATCTATCGATGCAAAATTGATATTACAAAATTTAGGTAAATAATAGACTGGATGAGACATTGAGGGAGAACGAATACACACTCTCACCTACTTCTCTACTCTCTCGCCTCCACTCTCCCATCCCACTGCCAACCACCACCACTCCCATCACACCACCTCTCCAGCCACCACCAACACCTCTGGCCACCAACATCGCCACAGCCACCACCATCTCCGGCCAACACAACCATCATCATTATCATCTTCATCACCTCATCACCACTCCATCACCGCCATCATCTCACCATCATCATCGACGCCACAAGAACAAGGACAGCGACAGCGAGGGAAGCATCAAAGCCAGCAGCTCGGCTAGTGAACATCAAAGGATCCGTTCGTGGGATTGTGTGCATAAGGAAATCAAACACGAAACGAGGTAATCTCACTCGACCGAGACGCCTCTTTTATTCGTTCACAAGCTTCCTTTGCAATTTGTGCGTGTTTGGGATATGTTTTGTTGGGAATGATGTGTGTGCAATGGAATGGATGCGTCTTGGTGGTAATTGAAGGATCCGTGAACGTCGAAGGTGAGTTTCCTGCACGTTCGGGGCTGCAAAACCGTCGCGTCCGGGACCATCCTATGTTGTGCCCGCGACGGGCACAAAATCCAGCGTTTTGGCTTCACAGCATCGTCGCGCCCGCGACCACCCTGCCCACGACGGGGGTCGCGCCCGCGACAAGGTTAGTCACAGCCGTGACGGCCTTCTGATCAAGAAATCAATCGATCTCGTGCGTCGAACCTTAAACCTAAACGCGTATTTGAGACATATAACCCATACGCATGGAAATATAACTTTAGACGTGCATATATGATCACGTTTGACATGTGGTGGGGTATTTGAGATTGAAACGAATTAGAATACACACCATTATATTATATATACCCTCTCGGGAAATAAATGAAAGCGACCTCTGAACGATTAACATAAAGAAAACGGGAGATGTAGAGCATAATTACACTATCTGAGTAAACTAATGAAAAAGCGAACGAATAAGAAATATCGCATCCTTGAACTGATAAGGTCGACATTGACACCCCTTTTGGATCCATTGGATCGTTGGTCATTTTCCTAAAATTATTGAGAAGGTCGAGCATGACGTCCTTTTTTTGATCCATTGCGATCAGTTGTTGCTTCCTTTAATTGGCTTGGTGGCTTGGGTTTGGGTCATTGCACTCTAGTGTTATCCATCTGAGTCATCGTCATGGGTAAGCACTAACTAGGGAGTGATGGGCATCTCGCATCCTATGGGATATTTGGGATATGATGTCATTTGGATAACGAGAAGTAAGGTAGTGTATGTACAAATGAGATGATTGATTGACAAATAGTATGGTGTTGTCAAATGACGGTTGCTTGATGGTCTTGTAAAATACATGTGACGTCGAGGAACGTTGCGGTATTAAGCCCAGGCATGATTTTGATATCTATAACCATTTTGTTAGGCTTATACAGTAAGTTACAATTGCTTGAGATCTTATATGTTGAAGTTGGATTATTTTGCTTGAGATGGATATAACAAAAATATGCAATTGGATTGTTATGCTTGAGATGGATATAAGTTGCAATTGGCTTAATTAAATATGCATTCGCCTTATAGACACTTGAGACTGTTATAACAAAAATCGAAGTTAGGGGTATGATTCATCATCTTACTTATCGATTTATTCATGGTGTTTAATGGAATTTTGGGGAATGTAAATTTCACGATTTGAAAGTTTTCGTAATATTCCTATCAATTTTATCAATTAATAAGTATTGGATGATGTTCGAAAGTTATCAGAGGGATACATTTTTGTTATGGTTATACTAAATGATGAAGCATTACTCTTTGGTTAAATTACATTTCTCACTTGAGATATGTGTTCTGGATTATATGGGATTTATGGAGAAGAAAATTAAATTTCTTGAGGGAGAAGGAAAATTATATGTAGTAAAAACTCTTGAGTGTGTATTTGTTTATCTCTGTCCCTAATATAATGATAAAGGTAGTTGTACGATTTTAGCCAAGGATTATATATGATAAAATATTATGGTTTGTGGCCTTTATTTTCAGTTAGATAATAATCAAGTTTATGGGGTAAGAAAATAAGAAAATACGTGTTTGTGTGGGGATGCTTGTGTGTTACGGACATGAAAATATCTTGAATATAAGGACTCTTTTGTTTACATATTTTATTGGATGTGAAAGTCATGGGACGTTATTATAATCATCATAAAGATGGATTGTGCACAAATGTGCTTGGGTGGATGTTAAAGAGCGCATAAATATGAAACATATATGATAATATAAATAGGACGCATATAATATAATACATGTTACATTTTTAGAATGAAAATGTCAACTCGTGAGGTTGTTGATGAAAGCTCCAATCAACAACTAAGTGATCAATAAGAGAATCAAAACATCCCATAGGGTGAGGATGTTAATAACAATGTGGCAAATAATCAACCACGTAACAATCAAGTTGACTTTCTATTACAGGAATTGATGAAAGAAACAAGAATGAGAAATCAGAGGGAACAGAAAGTGGTAAGTTCCTTAGGAGGCTCATGGCGTATCACCCGAAGAAATACAGTGGAGAAGGTGATCCTGCCACATTAGAGGACTGCTTGAGGCAGCCAGAGAAGCTGTTTAATGTCATCCATTGTCCTACAAAATGGAGAGTGGACTTTGCTACTTATCTCCTTGAAGGAGAAGCGGACGCGTGCTGGAGCATGGTTGATTTTTGCCTCTTCTAACAATCGTGACACTTCATATAATCATCAAAACAGCTCCAAAATGACCCAAAACGATCGTGAACGTCTTCATATGCATTAAACACATCTTCATAACTCAAAACATCATCAAACGTCATTGATTTGCGTCCAAACTTCTTCAAAGTCTTCAAAATCTCCACAAATACTTCAAACCACATAACTTCATTTCCATGGAACGCTAAAACCTCTTTTCAGATGGTCATATCTTTATAAAAACCATACAAAGGGAAGTACCAACGTCCAAAACACAAAACTAAACTAAAACACAAGAATCATGACTCTATACACAATAAACAAAGGAAATTAGTTTAGAAAACTATGAGTATACACATGCTAATCAAACTCCCCCAAAACAAATCTTTATTTGTCCCTAAGAAAAGCTAAGAATAAAGAAAATATAGACACAAATGAAAACTTTGAAAAACATCCATAGCCGAGCAATAAAGTAATCAGGATACTAAACAATTAGTCACACTAAACATATGTCGAAGGAGCATCACCACAAAGTCGCCCATCATCCCAGAACCATTTAGTTTCGTATAAAAACAAAAACATTTGAAAACCTTTAGCCTCGTTAAGGCTCGACCACTTCCTAAGGTGGCAATCACCCGCGACAATAAAACATTTCAAATCATAGTTTACTAAGGCTCGACACTTCTTGAGGTGGCTATCATCCGCAACAATTTTTACCCCTTACCTTTGTCGGAGTCATGCCCACCAATTCTAACAGTTTTCTCTCCAGGACTTCTCTCATTCCCATAGTTACTGTTGCTCTTATTCACCACATAATTTTTGCATTGTATAGCTCATAATACGTTTGCTATAAAGTAAGCGTTTCTTGAGAGGCAACCCAAGTCTTTAGTTTTCTTTAGGTGCAATAAGTTAGTTTAGTTGTTAGCTTAAGAGTTTGATTCATTTTTAATAAATTCATCGGGCGAGTTACATCTTCGAAAACTCTTTTAACAGTTCATAAATGATGCATTTTAAGTGTTTCAAATGAGTTTTATGCATTATGAATCGTTACGGAGATTTGAGGAGTTTAAATTCTTATTTCCTGGATTGTAACGACCATTACGACTCTTGTAACGGCAGTTACGCCTCTGTTGTCATTCATTTATGACATTGTTCATTCTGATTCGGCCTGTTTTGCATATGATTCATTCTAATCATATATTCTCTCGACTAAATACATCAAAACACTTTTAATAAAAAAAAAGATCGTAAGATTAAATTGTTGCTATGAAAATTGATAGAATGAGTATGCAATAGTGTTTTTATTTATTACATGTTATTTTTCACTCGATGCTTTGATGTGTTTTGTGAGAATGTGTGTAGGATTGAACATATGATTCGTAAGGCATTTAACAAACATATTGAGCATAAGGAGCAAGATTAGTATATTTTGAATGAATCATTATCTATCGACGAGATTTCACCTCTACCAAGTGAGTTTCTATTCTTTATTTTTTTTTTATGTCCACATTTCACTTCTTATTTTAAACATTGAGACCAATATTGAGTTACGCTTGGGGATGGATGGACGAGTAGGGTCTTTTTCTTTTGTTTTGAGTCATTTGTCATAAATTTTTTTTCAAAAAACAAAAAAATAAAATTTGAAAAAATGAAAATTGAAAAGAGAAAGATTTTTTTTGTCTTTTTGTTTTTAAAACCATGGCTTGAGCATAGTAATATAATGCTTTTATGCCTTGGTGATCGTTACACTAGTATATATAGTTTCATATCATTTCTAAGGAAGTCACAAGTCCTTGTTAACACCATTATATTTTTTCCTATGATATGACTCTTTCATGTGTAAATAGCGTTTTAGTGGTGACTTGAATCAAAAAAAAACATTTATACAAAAGAGAAAAAAGATCTATATTTCTCCTTTTATATCACCTATTCATTTACCCACCGATTATTGGGGGGTATGGTGTCATTTGAAAAAAAAAACGTTTTTTATTTATAAAGCATCCGTCTTTCATAGTGACCCTTATGCTATTTTTTGTTCTTGAAGAATGCTCTAGACTTACTCATCCTTATAAAAAAAATAAGAAAAATTGCCAAAGCAATTTAAAACAAGCAAAAAGCTTCAAAAATACCATGTCCCTTAACTCGGTAGTGAAAATTATCATCTACGGATAAAAGGGGGGGCATGATATTCAATAAGATGAGCTTGAAAAAGAAAATACGAATTCAGTAGGAAATCTAGACCTCCTTTGAAACCTTGGTGGCTTTGGAAACGACCCATGTCGGATGCATTTCTAACCGTAAGGAAGTAACGGGGTGGAATAAATGAATTTTGAAAGTGAATTTCGAAAATATTTTGTGTTGCTACATCTAGGGAATATATGCTAGGTGTGAAGGAACAAGAGAGGGATGATTTGAGGGATAATTTATGTGGTGTGAATAGGGATGAAGGGCGACTTTGTGATGAATGTTCCTTTAATATATGCTTTGTGTAATTGATTTTTGGCATTCTCATTACGTTAATGCTTGAGCTGTGGAAGTTTTCATATTTTAGCTGTTTTTTAGTTTTCAAGTTGAGTCTTCATTTTGTTTTTACCTTTACTTAAGGACAAACAAAGGTTTAGCTTATGGGAGTTTGATGTGTGTGTAAACACACGTACTTTATTTATGTTGAACCTATTGTTTAATCGTATCGAAGTTCTTTATTTCATGTTTTTGGTTTAGTTCGTGTTGTTGGATTGGATATTGCTGTTTGCGAGTTTTCATTGTAGATTTGATTGAGAATAATAACTTTTGGCAATTAGTGAAAAATGGATGAAAATGCTTGAAGATGGTCATGATGAAGTGTAATTATTTGACAATCGCTCATATTGATTTCGATTATTTCTGTGATCCTCACATGCATTGGATGATGGTGTTAATGTTCAAAGACGTTTGGAGCTATTTTGGAGCTAAACCGATGCTTTTAAGGCTTATTCATGCGAGGATGGTCCATAAATGTTAAATGATGCATAGATGATGATTCGAGTCCATTTTGAGGGTACAAATGATATCATTTGAAGTATTTTATGATGATATAAGAACTACATAAGGTATATCATCGATCAAGACGGAGTTCGGAGCAAAAATATGATGTTTTTGGTGATTTTCTAGACTATAACGACCGTTACACCCCCTGTAACGACCGTTACAATCATAAAACTCGAAAATTTAAGCAGCCAAGTAGTGTAAAGACCAAGTCAGGAAATTGTACGCAAGTAGGAATGGACATAAGTCAATCAGGTGGAAGTCAAAGCCAGGAGACCACTTGGATAACACCAAGAGGATTTGTAGTTCTGGAGTAAGGCTGCTTTTGAAAAAATTGCATTTCGTGTTAGGAAGCCCATTTGTACTGATGCTTTGACTGTTAGGAGGAGTCAAATCTCTTACCCACTGATTGAGGTAAATGTGGCTAAGGAATTGGTGAGGAGGTTTCTTTTCAAGGTCCTGATGGCTAACATGTGAAGCAGCCCGTTTATTATTAGTGGATACCTAAGAAATGTGCTAAGTGTGCTCGTTGGGGAAATATTTCTTCCACTTGTACTGTTAAGGCAAAACTTATTCAGTAGTGGAAACCCAAATGCCTTCCTATTGCACCTTCTCTTGAGGTTCCTTCCATAGTGTCTACTAAGGAAGCCATTCCTAATATGGAAGCCTCTGAGTCTAATGCTGTGCAGAACAAAGATATTGTAACTATGCAGCAAAGTGCTAAGAAGCAATTATTTGATTCTAGGAAGTAGATATGGAAGCAGGTATCCAATGAAGTGGTACCCCTTGTGGATGGTGCTCTTTCCTATTCTTCTGGTTCAAGATTTGCTGTGCTGGATGAGCAATTGAAGATGTAGGTCAAGGCTCATCTTTCTGTTGATATCCTTCCTACAAATGACATCACATGATTGGAGCCTGGAACGTTAGGGGGGCCAATAAAGCTGATAAGCAGCTAACCATTAGAAGATTCTTGATGGCCAATAAATTAAGTATTGTTGGTATTCTGGAGTCTAAAGTTAAGGCAAATAACTTTAAGAAGGTTTCCTTTTCTTGCTTTCATCATTGGAAGGTGATTAATAATTATTACTATGCTCTGAACGGGCATATTTGGTGTTGTTGGTATCCTTCCAAATGGAAGATTGCCTATCTCGGTGGCTCTGACCAGGTAATGCACATTAAGGCTTTCTTCTTTGAGCTAAAGCTGGAAATGTTGGTTTCTTTTGTGTATGCTTGTAACGTTGCTGCTCAAAGGAGGTTGTTATGGAGGAATTTATGTCAGTTTAGCCAGCATGTGTCTCTTCCTTGGTTGGTTTTAGGTGATTTTAATACTTTCATTCGAATGAAGGAAAATTAGGCTATGAGGGGGTTTCTGTGGAGCCATACGTTGAGTTTGAAAACTATTGTATTTCTTGTTGTCTAGAGGATTTCAGAAGTTTTGGTCCCTTTCACACCTGGTGTAATAATCAAGATGTTGTGTAATATCCCGAATTTTTTTTTAATTTTTAAAATATATATTGAATATAAAATGTACGTACCGTACGTATATAATGAATATGCAAATAAAATTTATGAATAATGAACGTTACATCGTTAAAATTATTACACGTTAAGGTTACACATTTAAGTTTGAAAACCTGAGATATTGAACGGGACATAGTTGTGAACTATTTGGGATAATTGAACCGACAACGATTAATTATCGAGAGACATATTATACAAAACACGGATAAATACAAACTGAGCGATATTTTGAGGAGTGGAATTATTTCCACCCAAATATTCCTTATCCTTAACCGCTCCTCTCTCCCCTTATCTCCTACACCCACTCCTCCTCCTCCTCCCTTCACCACCGAGATCACCACCACCCACTAAACGCCATCATCATCACCATGCTTCCACTGTCGTCGTCTGTCATTGCTGACCTCTCCGAAGAATAGATCCGGCCATCCCAAACCCAAGACGCAGCCCGAGGAGCTCCCCCTCGACTACCACACCATCCATCACATATAACCAAGCTATGCCACCACCACCTTATCATCGCCGGAGCCGTGCGTCGCCATCCTCACTCGCTGTCGATCTTTTCCAGCCAAGGCGAACGGATCCGACCACCCACAAGCCCATGAGCCAGGATGCTACCTCGGTCAACGAACACGAAACCCCCACTTGAATCACCATAAACCACCTTTGTCCGGCAACGATCCGACCACCATCGATCTCTCCATCGCCAAAGACGTCGTTAGAAGTCTATCTAGCCACCAGCCCCGCAACGCACTGACCTTGGCCCGGACATCGGCCCAGAAAGCTACTGAAAACAGGCCCATCAGCGGCCCAATTGGCCTGACAATGGCCCAAAAGCTCCAGGACAGTGACCCTGACGCGACACCCTGACAGCCTAGGTGTGGTCCAAAGGGCCTAGTGGCAACCCGACTGGCCGACGTGGCTCGACAGTGGTGTTCTTGGTTCTCCTCGTTATGCGTGTTTGGAATAACTCATTGAGGAGATAAGCACCACAAAAGTGTTCCTTGAAACCCATGAATAAATGTGTTTGATTGTAGATTATGATGTGTTGTGTTGTTTGTGACGCCGTCGGGTTGGCGAGGATGTGATGCTTGTTATTCGTCTCATGTTGATCTTGCTTGTAGGTTGATATGGTCAGGGAATAAGCATGATAGGTTTCAAGGTGTGGGTTATGGTGATGTTGATGGGCATTTTTCGTGCTTGTAAGTGGTTTGATCATCGCGATGACGATGATTGTCGAGGTTAAGGTTTATCTACATGAGGGGGCTTGGGTATTAAGAACGATCATAAAAGGGTCATGCGGACATTTTAGGTTGTTATGGAGCACTGTGATTGTTACGGATGAGATTGGGATGTCTTAGGTTGTATTATCATGGGTGGCTATGACTATGCTTGGTTATGTGTGTTTATGGGTTTTATGCGTAATTTATGTTTGAACATGGGACTAATGTGAGAGAACATAAGTTCATTGACAATACGCATCAAAGGATATCAAGGTTATGTACCTTGGGGAATCGGAATAGATAAACTTGTGAGCTTATTGACGAAAACATGAATGATTATAATGTTATGATTTTAGCATATGATGAGGCCAGCGTGGCTTAAACGAACATGTTACATGATCGGGTTTGTTTTTGTAGAGTTTGTGTAAAGAGGTGATTGAAACGCTAAATGTGTGCTAAGTATCATCCTCGAACATGTTTCCTATGTTATATATTTCATGGATGAGTGTTGTATATTTTCTAGATATGGGTTATATATTATCTATTGTTTTATGCGGGAATCAGGATTAAAAAGGATATATTATTCATAAATTATCCTTTCAATAATCATCTAAGGGTATTATTATTGAATGATTGAATTCACGGATAAAGCAATAACATTATTGGAACCCAATAATAATGAACAAAACTGATTAAATTCAGTTAAGGATGACATATAATCGATACGGCTAATACCGTTAATTAATTTAAAATGCAAGTCTCATCATAATGACTATTCATCTAGTTAGTTGAGTCTTGCGTCTCTTCTTGAATCCATTGGGATCGTGTTTGTCATCCTTGAGATATTGTTGGAGACGGTCATCTTAGACACTAAGTGAAAATATCTATAGTCAAGTAACTCTATTGAGTATTCGTTGATTGAGTCTCGTGACGGGCAAGTGGATGCTTGGTAGAGGAAAGGAGCGACTTGTCCTCTTCACGTGTACGCAACGGCACTGCGATGCTGTGGGTGGCTGGGCCACTGAGCAACTTCTACTGAAAACCTAAGCATGTCAGTTGGGTCTAGCTAAACTAATTGAACCTGAGAAAGAAAAAGAATCTGATCTGAACAGACTTGACACATCAACGATTGAATCCCCATTATTGTGGCTGCGTGCCAGAGTTGTGGGTGTCGGCTTCACGCCAGAGTTCTGGTTGTCGGCTTCGCGCTAGAGTTGTTATTGGCATTATACCAGAGTCGATAATATCTCAGAGTTTGTCATATCTTTTAGAGTTGACCAATTGTAATCTTGTCAAGAACAAGCCAACTAATAAAAAGGAAGAGACACAAAAAGGTTATGTTATATATATACGAATTGATATGACATATATACAATATGATATGTATATATTGTTTGACTAATATGGCATAAGTTCATATTTTCTTTCTCTTGCTTCCCTTCGGGGTTCCTTCAGACATTTTTCGCGATCTGCCATAGTCAGTGGAAAATACCCTGAAAATCAAATTCATCACCTTAGGTTGCTGAGCTTTTGCTCACGGGTTATGGGTTCTATTTTCAGGTTGAGACGGAAGTGAAATTGGAGCACCGTAGAGCGAGGAAGCATGCATGTAGATAGCTTCTCATATTTTGGATCAATGTAGTATTTAGACATGTAATATTATGGTTTAATGTAAGATAACCTAAAGTTGTCATGACATAGTTGTACATTATGTATGTTTTGTGTACAGATAATTCCTTGACTTCTATACCTAAACCCTGTTGGGTTACTGGGCCTTGCAATGGACTATGTTTGTAGCGGCATAATGGCACTTGTTAGCTGAGTCACTTTTTAGGGCTTTACTGGTTACTAGTTGTATGAGGATTAAGTTAGATCGAGTAATGGGAAATGATATATGACATGAGGAACTATCCACTGCTAAAGCTGTATTTTTGGAACATGGGATTTCTTACCATTCCCCCATGGTGGTTAAAATTCCTCTCCCTTTGGTACTCCATAAGCCTTTTTGATTTTTGAAACTTTGGTGCAAGAATCCTGAGTTTCCTACTCTGGTTAAGGGCATCTGGGATACCCCTATGTCTGGTACTAGTATGTTTGAGCTACATGCTAAGCTCAAACTTTTTAGAAACCTCTTATGGCTTTGCATGCTTCTTCCTTCTCAAACATTGCTGCCCGAATTAAGGCTGCTTCTAATGAACTTGAGAGTTTACAGGCTGCTCTCGGATCTTGTTATTCTGATGATAGGAAGTGTGCCATGCTTGATGTGTCTCTCCAATTATGTTCTTTTCAAGAAGCTGAGAATGGGTTTCAAAAATAACTTGCGAAGGATCAATGGATCCAATTCTCTGATAGACACTCTAAATTCTTTTATAATATTTTGAAGACCAAGCGTTCCAAGGCCTTAATCACTAGCCTTATGTCAAGAGCTGGAGCGATTTTGACTTCTTATGAGGATATTTAAAAGGAGATCATTTCCTCTCTCCAGGAAATAATGGGCTCCCCTTCCCCTTAATATGCCTTTAAATCCTAAAGTCCTGAATGCTGGTCCTAAGCTCATTATTTCTCAACAATGCTTTCTTGTCACTGAATTCTTAGCTGAAGATGTTAACAAAGCTTTAATAGACATTGATATTAGTACAAATTTTGTTGAACAACAATAAGATTCCTTGTAGGAAACCTTGACTTTATGCAGAGTCAATAGGGTTAACACAATATTGCTGTTTATTCTCCACCTAGTAAAGGCATCTTGCTATTGTTGGAAGGCCACCCATGCACAACTAAGCTTTGTCCTTAGCCACTCTCATTGGCACGGGTAAAGGCTCTAACCCCATGACAATTGGCTTGGTAACCCTCTTGATGTTAAAGATCCTCCTAGACTTCGGTCAGTGAAGCCTTATCAAACCCTCATTTCCTTTAGGTTCTTACTCCCAATGATAGCCTGAATTTTATTCAAAGGGTCATTGCGGATGAAAATACCAAGCACTTTGACCATTTGGGTTGAACCTTCCGACAAACTCACCAGGTCCGAAAGGATCCAGTGCCCAACTATTGTCTCCTCCCGGAATTGCGTTAGTGGACACCTACTATTTTTCACCGGTTAGAGAGGCTTTCATGTCTAATAAGCCCGATCTAAGATTAAACTGAAGCAATTTCCCATCGGCAGAAGATCTTTAAACCTCCTTGTGGCAAGTCCATTAACTCTTGCTCGATTCTTGTCTTGCTTGATCTAATTCATGCTCTTTTCGATTTATTCGATATTTATCTGCTTGCGTTTTTTGGCTAGATTCGAGCTAAAAATCAATTTAAGGTTAGCTAAATAAATCATTGAAAATATTTAACCAATTGAAAAACATTTTTGTGTTGTCTTAGAGCTCTTAAGTTGAAATCTTAGGTGAATAAATAATTGATTTTGATCAAAATTCACACTTAGGTGACTAAATTGATAGAAACCCACCAAATTCATTGAATAAAATTTAGAACATTCATAAAACTCAAATTCTTTTTAGAAGAGCCGCAGTTGACTCTTTCATATGAGTTTAACCATCTATTCTTGGGCACTCCTAAATCTGATGGTTTTTTTTTCCTGATGAATAATAGATCATTGAAGATCTATCCTTATACACACTATTTTTCATAGAGTTGTCGTCTAGGACTTTATCTAGTGGAGTTCCCCATTCAAACTCAATCTCGTGGAATATCGATTTCCGAATCATAAACTCTATCTTTTATCAAGGTCTCTAATTTCGTAGAGTTTGAAAACACAAGAAAAGTTTTCAAGAAATTTTTCATCGAGTCATCATCAATTCTATTGAACCGATCAGTTAATGCACTGATTTGTCAAATCTCAATGCAGCACTAGGAGGCCACTTCCAGGGTCACAGGCTTAAGACCAAAAGATTGTTTTCAACAAAATCCATTTTCATGGTTGAGCGTCTGTCTCATCATAGTCAAGTAGAATGGATTAGGCAATCAGTGTCAGACTAATCAATTTCCTTTGAGTGAAAACATTTCGAGTGATGAACTTCTCTAACTTTTATGTGGGTATGCACTTAAGGAAGTATTTGATCCAATCATTTCTCATAGGTTTAACCCATATCTCCTTGCACAAAGAATCAATAAATCATTTCCACTTGGATCCTTTCATTGAGCTTCACGGGATAATTAGTATGCGCTTCACAAATCAGACCTACAATAGTTCTTTTACCCTTCTTTGGGAAGATGTAGGCAATCACCTTTAGAAACACGGAACAACCTTCTTAGGGTATGATCAAGTTCAAAACTCTCTCTTAGAGAATCGTTCCCTGATAGTGGAACTCACAATCCAGAAGATGCAGATCAAAAAGAGAAAACATGCTCATTGAACTAGGGGAATCCTTTCCCATCGGACGAAGGACGTGCTCTACTCACTTGACAAGCATAAGAAAATAGAGTCATCCTTGACTACTATCACATCTAGCAGATCGAGATCATAAGTCTGGTTCAAAAGTAGGGATATTCTTTCTCATCTAGAGAAGAAATATCGTTTACTCATCTGGCATCCATAAGAAAACATAGGCATCCTGCAGATTGAGTCTTACTCTGGACCAGGAGCACTCTATCTCATCGGGAGAAGAATAATCATCTACTCACAGGCGAGCACAAAAGTCAGAGCCATTTGTCGGCTACCATCACTCATTGTCGCGGACATCACTCTAAATGAGTCAGAATTGAAGTTCATTGCCACAGACACTGCTGATGCTGTTCGTGTATGACTTCTACCTCCGAAACACAATTCTCCACCACAATATTTATTTAGCAATACTCTGTCATGGATCACCTCCATCATCGGCGTATCAGTCCATTAAAAAAAACAACAGTGAAAAAAAAACAAAGAAAGAAAGATAAAAAGAAAAAAAAAGAAATACAAAGAAAAATTAAAACAAAAGAAAAAGAATAGAAAATAAGAAAGAAAATAAAAAGTGCTGAAAATAATATGATGAGAAACAAAAGGGAAAAGTGCTAAAGTGGTGGAGAAAAGCAAACTTTTAGCCACATGTGATTTGAATCATTTTATGTCACATGGCTAATCACAACATCACAATAGGTTGTTCACGATGAAAATAATAGGGTGAGAAACAAAAGGGAAAAGTGATAGAAGTTGTGAAGAGAAGCAGACTTTTTGTCACATGTGATTTGAATCATTTTGTCACCTGGCAAATCACAACGTCACAATAGGTTGTTCACGATAAAAGAAGTCGGATTTCAGAATAAATTAAAGCTGTTGAAATCAATCACATCTTATTCATGGATTATTTGAAGCGACAAATGACCTTTGATCAATCACAAAATCACTACATGTGATTTATAGTAGAATTTCTTCAGCCACTTCAAGTACTATTGGCATGACATTGATCATTGATTCATGTTTCAACCCATTCGATCACTGGTCATATCATCATGACAATATTTAGAAGTAAGTGAAAGTTCTTTATTTGACATCAACAGACGATCTATCTATTCATCAGGTTCCTCGGGCGCAATTCGGGTCATCATGATAACATCCTGGAAGTTCTTTGTCCAACATCAAGAGAAGATCCATCTTTTCATCACGACAGGAATCACAATGATTCAAGCACACCTAGCATTCAGCTTCATCAGAAGACTTTCCATTAGTCTTAGCTCTAAGAAAGAGTTCTGAACGTGGTCGTACTCTAAACGATTTCTTAAGCGCACATAGGGGTATTAGGGAAACACATTAGGTTTTATTATAAGTCTCCTACATATCTCGTCTTTGATAGGCTCAGCTACGTTACAAGCGTTATAAGAGTCAAACTCGATATTCGACTTACTTATAGACATACCCCGTTAAGGGCCAACTCATTTTGCAATGGTGAGTATTTGAATGTTATAGACATGTTTCGAGTGTTATCTGAGAGTCACATAAATATGAGTGTTGCCTGAGCACGATTCTGCCCATGAAGCTTTTTATGAGGATGATGAGGCAATCCTTATAGGAAGTACACTCGACCTATCACTATTTTTGAAGTTTTCTTCAACATTTTTAACCTGCGATGTTTGATTATGACATGACAGGGACATTTCCCAGTATTGATTTGACCAATCGGGGTATTAACTCTTCAATATCACTTCATCGTGATCATTCTTGGTTCATCTTAGGAATGTTGAAACCACAGTCATTGATCGTCATTATCACAAATGAGTACTCAGTTTATCCTATCTTTTGTCAAGATCTCTAATGATCAGTAGGAACGAGGGGCATGTCCCTATCTTTCCCACATGCCATTGGAAATCCAAAAATCTACTTTAATCTGATGCGTCTGACTTGAACTCTTAAGTTCTAATCCCTTTAGTAAGCTAGAGCGTCCATCCAGGGTTATGTCATCTAATGACCCTTCATTCTTGCTGTCTAGAAGTATTTTATCGATTGTTGATCAACACATCTCTTAGAACCAGAGTCAACCTAAACAAAAACAGAACATGGATCGATATAGCCTCGCCCAGGTTAATCGAGATGAAAGTGAATCCTCTGTCTTTAAAATTTATTGCCCCATCGTAATGCTATCAGATTAAAGACAACAACCTCCCAAGATCCAACGGAACCCATAGTCCCTTCATAAAGGAAACCAAGGGCATGTCCCTACTCGTCTTATCCATTTTTTATTAGGGTTTTCGATTCTAACCCTCATATCAATTGATTTGACTCTTCAACTAGGATCCTATTCTTTTAGAAAACCAAGGGCACTCATCACTGCTCATTTCATCTATTGGCCTTTTGTCCATGGCTTTCAAATCGCACCCATCATAGAAATTGTTGATCTATTCCTTTCAAACAAATCACAAGTACCCATCCTCTCATTGACCCTTCATGTTAATTGTTCAACTTATCAAATACGATTCAGTTCTTTCAGGAAAACTAGGGGAATTTGTCCCAACTCCTTTGATCCATTGACATTTGTAATCCACGGTTCAGTGGCTTTGATTCTGACCTTTAATATCGATTGTTGATTATCTTCTAAAGATCCAATCCTTTCAGTAAAGTAGGGGAACCAATCCCAACTCATCTATTGACCCTTTGTACCCAATCCATCAGGGATTTTGACATCGATCCTAATTTCTGATAAACCACAAGCATCCAGGTATAAATCGATCAGTCATATATTTTGCAGGGAATCATATGACCACACACCTTAACCATGGGCATTCCCTTGTTATCTTTGACATACATGTTAGAAATTGTAACCCATGCTGAAACATCCTTTTGATAACCAAGGGGCGTTCCCATTTGTCTTTGACATTCGGATAAAGTAGGGGCATTCGTCAATATTCTTGGTACAAAATAAAGCCTATAGGGCACAATATCTTTATTCAGATCGACTTACAATAGGGATATTTTCTTTCTGTATTCTGGGTTAGAATAGTAACGTACTCTATTTGATTCTAGAAGGTCATCCTTTATCATACTCATTGGCATCAATATTTTGTAGCTCGCCTGTAACTCATCAGCTTTCACTTTGGTGGTTCACACCATATCCCAGACCACTCGATTAGTTGACAAACTAAGTTATTGGTTTCAATAATCAAAGCAGCTCAATACTGACATCGATAACATATTTAGCCTAGACATCCGATCCTAGGATTCTTGACTTCTGAACTTTGAAATCTGGTCTCAGGGCTTCTTGGTCAAAACAATTAATCATCACATCTTCCAATCTCAACATATGGTCACCCATATAATTTGGTTGAGAATCTTTTCACGCTCTTTAAGGGACACATTAATTCAAACTCGGTCCATATATGTGGTTGTAGAGTTCTGACTTTACTCCTAGGTCCTTGAAAACTCGAAACTGTCTTAGAAGACATCAGTTCTAAGAATAATCGAAACTGCATGGGGCTTGATCCGTAGTAGAAGGTATGTAGGCAACCATCCAGGTTCAGCCACTGAATCTTGTTTCTACAACCAACGCTGGTTTAGATTTCACTTCTGATCTAATCACTTTCAGAAAAAAGTCTGAGAAGACATCAGTTCTAAGAAATACTAACCTACACTGGCTTGATCCCATCTTGTGGGTATGTAGGCATCCATCAGGACGCGTCCATCAAACTCCATCAAACCTTTGAGTCAATATTTGATCATCATTATCGTGACACTGTCGTAGAAGTCATCAGTTCTAAGAAAGATTTTGAACTATAGTCATCTTGATTCTTTTTTGACGGTATGTTGACAACCACTTGGGTGCAACAGCGCATCACTCCTTTTGATCCCAGACATCTACTCTTTGGGTCGAGCTGGACCTCAAACATAGCATCACCTCTTAATCTTTAGGATAAGAGTACCGCGATCTTAGAATAGGATCGACTTTCTTAGGATTTGTCGGTTAAGATGAATCAATTTTTCAGTAAGTTTAAGGTGTCTCGCAATAGTTGTATTAAAGGATTTTTATAAGAAGAATTCCTGAGATGATTTGAACAACTTTTGACTTGACCTTACATCGACAGCCGTAACAACACGATCAACTAATTCTCGAATCATTCAATTGGATCATGGAATACAGTTACCAAGATTTAAGATTCGAACAATATTGAACAGCTCATAAAATAAGGAGGAATTTTTGATGCATATAGCTTCATTTGGAAGTTATATTTTGGTGTCTTTAAACATTGATCAAGGTGATTCTGATTCGGTCATCTCATCACCTTTACTAATAAGGGGTGTTTTGTAGTCACCAAATTTTTGATCAATCAAAAATTAAGCTTAAATTTATAACAAGATTGGGTCAAAAACTAAATGACACTAGACTAAGTCCAGAGAAGGCTCAGTATTTGGCCAAAGCGGAGCCCAGCTTTTTGAGATTTAGAAGTTACCAAAATAAAATATAAAACCCTAAAAAAGTGTTTTAACTTTTTCCTCCTGCTTCTATGCTTTGCCACCACCATCATTGCAATTCTTAGAGTGTAGTGATTTAACCTAGAGGGATATGGGGGGTGAATAAGCCATTTAAAATTTTTCACTTGTTAAACAGTATGCAGTCTTGACTTAATATGCAACTGTTCTACTACGGATTAGTAGAATTAGTCTGCAGTCGAGATTAAAAAGACTAATCTCTTTATGTCCAAAATTGTTCTTACAGTTTGAAAAATAAGAAGCAAAGCAGTAAAGGACACAGAGATTTTATACTGGTTCAATTGTCAGTTGATAAATAAAGGCTTAGTCCAAGTCTTTCCTTGATGACCAGTGTAGTCAAGTCAAGAGGTAATTCACTATCTGTTTGATTTTGACTTACAAAGAACCTCTTATAAGTTTTACAGAACTTGCTAAGGCAAGCAACAAGCTTTGTGCACAGATCAACACTGGACTGTACTGCAGATTTGTTCTTGATGCAGACAAGTGAACTCCGTTCTCAGATCTTTAATCCAGCACATAAGAATGATTGCCTGATAATGTTGAATGATTTTTCTACTTGCTATCACTTCTTCACAATTGTCAACCTTCTCTGTCTTGATTGGATCTCCGTTTATAGGGCTCAGGAAATCAAAACACATGACTATACTATTGACGTTGACTACATGCCTCTTTGTCCCCTGCAAATCTCCAGTGATTTGACCATTACTCAATCTTATACAATCACCAACCAGCTCTGCTGTAACCCCAGTTTGTTGTGCTCCTGCCTCTGCTATAAGCCAGGTCTATTGCATCGAGTCTACTATGTTCGATGACTTGTTCTTAATCTTGAGTCCCTGGTCCTATCTCTGATCGATTCTTGGTTCCTTTATTACCCATATTCATCTCATTACACTTATCCTGAACTTCTGATGTCAACTGCATCTGGTGATCCATATTGGTTTCCTATCTGTGATCCTCTGCTGCACTGCTACATGCATCCTAGATTGTATTGGTCATCCTACTTCTAAGATTAAGTGGGTGACCATGAATATGTCTTAACCTAGAGTTTTGTTCATCAATTTCTGTACAACTAGAGGATTGTACATCAATCCTAACAATCATAGTTTCTTCATGAAGCTTCGGCCCATGGGCTTCAAGCCAAATCTACTTCCTTCCTTGTGAGAGACGATCTACTTGCCTTCCTCGACTCACCTCAGCGACCATATAAACACCTCCCTTTAATCTCATTGACACTTCTGTACATCAAGCATAGCGAGTACTACCTCGAGCCTTCCACCTTTAGCCTCCATCGATTACTAAGACGATGACGACCCGAAGGTCCTTTTGGTGCTCTATCAAAGCTTCGATCCGCTTTCCTTGAAGAAACTCGACGAATCGGTGCTTCTCTCGGTGGTGATCCTCCTCAGCGCTGTCCATGTGAAGGAGGATCTTTTGTAAGATCGGTTGCTGCGCGTTCAGTTTTGTTGCTGACGGATGAAATCTGAACCTTTGTTGCTTCTTTATTTGAATGTGTCCGAATGTATTCTGATGCTTGGGTGTGAATTGGTCTAATTCTCTTTTGTCTTATGCTATGCCACTTGCTATGTACGATTCTAGGGAGTACTACGCCATATGTTAACACTATGCATCACCATGTTACCTACACGAGTTCTGTTGGACTAAATTGGATTAGTTTAGGTTGATTTCTACAACATTACTTGTCACATGTTGAGTTTTTTTAATTAAGAGGATCTTAAATAAAAATAGGTAAAGTACAGTTCACAATATAAATGTGAGTAGTACACGTTTAGTTGAACAAACTTGTTTGGTCGATTCTTGTCTTGTTTGATCTGATTCATTCCCTGTTTGATTTATTTGATTTTTATCTACTTGCCTTGTTTAGATAGATTCGACCTAAAAATCAGTTTAGGGTTAGCTAAATAAATCATCGAACATATTTAATCGATTGAAAAATATTTTTGGGTTGCCTTATAACGCTTAACATGAAATCTTAGTTACACTTATGTAGACTATAAATAATAATATAAAATAATCCTGATCCATAACATTCAAAAATTAACAGATTCCTTAAGGATATAATTGATTTTAATCAAAATTCACACTTAGATGAATAAATTTAGAGAAACTAACCAAATTCACACTTAGGTGAATAACATTCAAAAAATCCATGAACTAGGTGGATCAAAATTTAGATTGACTATTAGAGCCCAACTTAGTCTCATCAGGAATCAACTACTCTTAAAACCAATATTTTAAACCAGAACCAGACCGAGCAGTTCAACCAGAAAACCCTCCACCCGATCCTCAAAACGGTCCGGATTATCCCTTCCACTCGTCCCGGTGATCCAACAGTCGTACCGTTCGAACCGATGACCCGGAACGAGTTTTCCGATTTGGAACGATTGAGTCGAATGAAAAATTTGTTGCTTTTCTTCCTATGGTTTCCCCTTTCCTTGTCTAAACTTGAATGTATTTTGAAACCCTAAGTAAAAAACAAATACATGCAAGCCTTAAGTTATACAATAGGTGCTATTTTGGATGGGGCCCACAGTTTATTAAAGGGAGAACTGTAACCTTTGGTAGCATTGTAGGCATGTTGATGTTTGTTTTGTTATCTATTATTTATTTTTATTTTTTTACCATCAATGTTCACTACCTTCAAGTTTTAATATGTGTTTTTTTAAGAAAAAATAGTAATAATAATTCTTAAAAAAATTGTGAATATATAAAATATTATGTTATAATTATTACATCACGATTCAACCGTGGTTGAATCAATGTCCTATCCGTCCTTTCGATTTTTTGGTCCGTTGAACGATCCCGGTCGAAAAACATTGCTTAAAATTGACAATGAAGACTTTCTAATTTTAGAACTACACCTGGTCTCATCCCTCCTATGTCCAAGATCTAACGAGGGTATGTAGAAAATTTTTTAAAAGGTTCGACCATAATTTGAACTAAGTTTGGTTTGATCTTGAACTTCGCAAGTACATAGGCATCCATTTAGCGGTTCAGTCAAAATATTTGTATATCCTCTGCTTTTTCCTAACTTGTCATGCAGAGCACACAACTAAACATTACAAAAAATGGACGTCAAGATTATCTATCAAAGGAAACCTTGAAAAGTAGAGACTACATATAATACGGGGGTGACGGATGCTAACAGCTGACGCGAACATCCTACCACTTAACCAAGCTCCCGAGTCCAAAACTCTTTCCGAAGACCAAACCTTATGCAATCCTTCCTAATTAGGGATCAACTAGGTGACAACTTAAAAGGATACACCAACCGACAGTGCGCAATTCCTATGGCTTAATCTCATACCCCTGAAACCGAAGTCCACAGCCACCTTTGTTGGTGATCTGATCAAACACACCAGGTTTGTTCCATTTATGCAGTGTGCTTTGTAGGTCGGCCTTCTACTTGGTTAAGGTCTTAATCTTGAACTTTTGAGATTCAATAACCCCTTTGAAGGATTCGTCTCAATCTCAAGAAGAGTCAGATTTTTCAGCTTTTCTATATGTGAAGACAATTCCACTTTTAAAGAAACACTATCATTTCTGACATTATTCCACTCTTTCTCTAGAACCTTAAACTTTCTAGAGTATCTCAGCAATTCTTGGGAAAGATCTTTGATCATTTCCCTCTTCTCAGTATTAGATACGTCTGGGTTAGAAAAGTCAAATACTTATCAATATCGAACTTCTACTTAGCGATCTAATAAAGATTGCCCTCCTCAGTTTCAGAGTCCGAGTCTGATGTTTCACTATCACTCCATGACCTATATGGTGGCATAGCTATCTCCTTCTTCTGATTCCGAGTGTATTTTTTGTCTTTTCAGAATTTCTCCTTCCTAGGCTCATTATCAGCATATATGGAGGACTTCTTTGGCACATAGTCAACTGATCTGATAGATTTCTTAGGATTTGGACAATCAATAGCAAAGTGTCCAGCCTCGTCACAGTTATAATAGGTATCTTTAGTTTTCTTTCCTTTTTGCCTTTTGCCTGGAATAGCTACGTGTGCCTTTTTTTGACAAAAGTTATAATCCTTTTAGTAATAAAGGTTACCATGCCGTCCTCTTCAGAATTAGATTCCTTATCTGCTTTATCTATTTGAAATTCAGGCACATTAGATTTCATAGCAGGAGGCCTCGGAGTATCACACTTTCTTGTAGAAGTCTTCAAGGCAATAGACTGAGTATTCAGCTCTGGTTTCTTTGTTTTGTCTCTGCTCAAGTTCGTGAGCAGATTTCCATATAGATCTTGAAGACTCATGATCTCCAAATCTTAGACTTAGCTATGACCTTTTGTAACGACCAAGCATTTTATAAGTATTTGCTATCGATAGTCGTTTATATGGAATCAGGCATACATATAACCAAGACGCTTTATGTTAATTGCATACGCAAGTCAAAATCAAGGTAAGCTAGCACGACGATGTTCGTCGGAAGCATGTCGACATCAAGTGGCACATGACCTAAGATGACTAAGCTAAGCAAGCACACGTGTCGTCCTCTCATCATCGACGCCTGTGACAAGACCATTGCATGTCAAGCCGTGAATGAGAGCGTGACACCTCAAGCACACGTGTCGTTCTCTCATCATCGACGCCTGTGACAAGACCATTGCATGTCAAGCCGTGAATGAGAGCGTGACACCTCAAGCACACGTGTCGTTCTCTCATCATCGACGCCTGTGACAAGACCATTGCATGTCAGGCCGTGAACGGGAGCATGACACCTCAAGCACACGTGTCGTCCCCTCGTCGTCGACGCCTGTGACAAGTCAGTCATCGAAATCTCTATAAATAGGGCAAGTTTAAGGTGAAGAAAGAGAAGGAACAAATACCTAAAGTAGTTCTAAGGGAGTGAAAGTACGAAGGATGAGGCGTGATTTAAGCAAGGAAGACGGGGTCGGTGACAAGCAAAGTTAAGGAGGCATAATCTCTTACGACAAGAACAACGCAAGCATAATTAAGGTAACTATATGGGTGGTTATTTTAAGAAATGGTTCAAGTTCATGGTTAGCTTTTAAACGTGGCTTAAGTAATTTAACTAGCCCTAAACGATTCATGAAAATTACGTCTTTATGCATGCAAAAGCCATGCTTTCAGTTTCATTATGACATGTTTTTAAGCATCAACATATATGCTTATCAAGTCAAGTTTAAACAAGAGCTTTTAATAAGTTGTTTTGTGAGATAAGTAAGCTAAGGGAGTAAAATCCCGACCAAGTTATGAATGACGTACGTCGGTGGGTCTATGATGACCCTAGGTGCACCGAACCAAGATAATGCTTAACAAAGCATGCCAAGTTACAAGAACTCGTACACATGTTTACATTATGTTTTTAATGCCAAGTTTTTTCCTTCCTATGTGAATTGATTATGGAAATAAGCAAGCAAGTGTTCTAAGAATACCTTTTTATATGCTTATGCTACACTGTTTAAGTAACGTCTTTATCGTACCTGAAGTCTCTTTGAGGTAAACTTGTCTCTTTTACGTGTCATAGTATAGTTATTGAGGTCTTTCCTCATTTTCTCCATATCTTTCAATAATTTCAGGTAATCATGGGAATCAGGGAAACCACCAGTAGCGAGTGAATCTAATATCATATTTTTTATGTTTTGCCATGTAAATAAGCTCCTCTTTCTGTACTTTTATCAAGTAATGTAATAAAAATTGATGTTTCTACTACTCTTTTGTGATATTGTTCATCATATTGCAAGAGCCTTTCGATTCAATCTCGAGCTTGAGAATGAGTCGTGACGGTGACGCGTACCACCCCAAGGTGGGGTGTTAAAGAGTGGTATCAGAGCCTAGGTTTAAAATAAAAGTAGTAAGTAAGGGATAGGTCTGGGATAGGGTTCAAGGGTTTATAAACTATTTACTTTTCTACTTGTTTTCTGCACTTATTTGAATCTCTTTTATAGTATGGAATACCAAGGAAACATTTCAGTATCAAGGAAAGGCAAGGAATGGATAAGGGAGGATCCTCATGAGATCAAAATAGCACCAACTGACGAAATTGAAACACATATTGGAAGGGTCCTCTATGGAATCCGTTGTTATAACTCCTATGGTCCAAATAAGTTGGATGAGGTGCCGTATAAGATAGAATGTCTTCTGGAGACACTTCCGGACACGGCTCGATGGTCAAACATTAAGGAAAAGTACAACGATGTGCTCTTAGAATGGGAACCCAACCCTAAGTATATGAAAGACGGTCAATGGATGCTCACACTTACAAAGATGGTACTGGAACTGGTTGATTATGCACAAGACACATATGAAGTGCTAAAAGTACTCAAGATAGAGCCTGGTAGCCCTAATGTTCCATACTATGATGAAAAGGAAGCTTTAAAGGGGATTCTCGAGGAATATGCTTCACAATATAAGACAACATCAAAGGGGTGCTTCACGGACTTTGGAATAGCAGAATGAGCTTTCGAAAACCTACTGTTTCGGTAGAGTTAAAAAAGGCAAATGTATAAAAAAAATAAACTCATGTACTCAAGTTTCATATGTGAAATAAATGGTTTGTTTCAAAGTTTGTATCCATCTGTAAGATATAAACTAAGAAAGGATATTAACCATAAGACTTATCTTTGATGTATAGCATGAGAACAAATTTTGTAGCCCGATGGTGTCACAAATGGATTAAAGAGTTAATAGATCCGTACACCCTACAAATGGAATCAGGGGATGATATGACAAACCATATTCGATGAATAAGTGAAGCAATCTATAACCACAACGGTCGAGAATCGAACCAATTCCAAGAAGAACCGCACAAGATTCATTGTCTTCTAGCAACACTTCCAAGAACCATTGGATGGATTCCAATAAGGCAAAAATATGCCAACATTCTCATACATGGAAGATTCAATCCAAAGTATAAAAGAAGCGGCAAGGAAAATAAATGGAAGTTAACATTCGAGGATGTGGCTAAGGAAGTTCATGACTATAAGGCTCGTGCAAAAAGAACAGAAAAAGATCTGAATGCCGCAAGCAAATATGGAACGAACCTTTTGATGGGGCTAGTAGCTCAAACCACTTTGCAAATGAGCATCACCAGAAATCATCGAATCATCTTCGAGGATCAGCAAATCATCGCATTTCATCTCGATCATCTTCAAGCCTTTTCCATTTTTTTGTACGAATCACCAAAAGCCGCTTCTTTTGGTCAAATCTATAATAAAAACACACAAACAATAGTATACAAGCTCCAAAACATAAACTAAACTAAAAGCACAAAATAAAAGACTCAAACACAACAAACAAAAACTTTAACATAAATAAAGCGTGAGTGTTTTTACACTCATTACATATAGACACACAATCACAGCATAGTTTTTATTAAACTTGGAATAAATGCATCTATCAGCACCATTATGTTTAAATCAATAAGATAGTATAGTGGAGTCTACTTTTTCATGCCATTGTTTAGGTGCTTATTTAAGACCATATAGAGTTTTAACCAATTTGCACAGTTGTTTCTCATTTCCCAGAAGAACAAACCCTTCGGATTGTTCCATATATACTTCCTCAGTTAGGTCCCCATTTAAGAATGTGGTCTTCACATCGATTTGATGGACATGAAAATTATTTAAAGAAGATAAAATAATAAGGATCCTAATTGAAGTAATGCAAGTAACGTGTGCATACGTATCAAAATAATCAATGCCTTCTTTTTGTCTAAATCTCTTTGTCACGAGTCTAGCCTTAAAGGCTTGAACAGATCCATTGGGTACATATTTTCTTCTAAATATCCACTTACACCCAATAGGTTTAGAACCTTGGGGCAAGTCAAGCAATACACCAGTTTTGTTTCCTATAATTGATTCCATCTCATCATTTATGGCTTCTTTCCAAAATGCGGAGTCTCTAGAATTCATTGTCTCCGCATAAGTTTTAGGGTCATCTTCCATAGAGTATAAATAAGGTATAGTGCTATATATGTAATCATTTCTATTTCCTTCAACCAAGAATACAATGGCTTGAGATGAACTAAAGTTTAGATCAAGTTTTTTCTCTTTTCTAACTCTAGTGCTTCTTTTAGGTGTCTACCAACTCCTTAGAAACACTAGGCTCTTTCCTTTCAGGTTCAATTCTTGTAGTTTCACTTGGTTCATCATCAAGAACCACAAAGTCATTAGAAAATTTATTTTCAAAGAACTCAACATCTCTAGACTCCACAATAACGTTAGACTCTAGGTCAAGGAGTCTATATACTTTCCTATGTTTCGCATATCCAACAAAAAACACTTCTAATGGCTCTATGTCCAAGTTCGAAACTCTACAGTATGCTAAGCACCTCCACAATTTGAAATAATCCAAATTAGGTTTTTTTTATCAAACCATAGTTCATAAGGACACCTTAGATTTTTATTAGGGAACTCTATTATGAATATGGCATGTGGTATAGAGTGCTTCTAGCCAAAGATGATGTGGTAACTTAGTATTACTCAACATGCAATTAATCATTTCAACCAATATCTTATTCTTTTTTTCAGCCAAACCATTTTGTTGAGGTGTATAAGGGGCTGTCCTTTGATGTATGGTTCTATGTTCTTCACAAAATTCATCAAACTCATTAAAGAAGTATTCCCTAGGATCATGGAATCTTAATCTTCCTTTCACGTTGATTCTCTACTTCCGATTTATACTTCTTAAACATTGAAAAAACCTCATCTTTGGTTCTTAGTAAGTACACATATAGGTATCTACTAGAATCATCCACAAAAGTGATAAAGTATCGTTTGCCTCCTCTTGTCAGTACACCATTCAATTCACATATGTCGGAATATTTTAAGTTCAAAAGTTGTGTGCTTCTTTCAACACTTTTGAAAGATTTCATTACAAATTTAGACTTCACAAATATTTCACATTTGTCAAGATCATCTTTACCAATCTTAATCAAGCCAAGGTTTCCATGTTTCTCATATATTTAGCATTCAAATGAGCCAAACGATAATGCCAAAGAGATGAAGACTCAATCACATACATAAAAGAGATATTATTATTGATATCAATACTTACTTTGTGCATACCATTACAAGCATATCTTTTTCCAACAAAGACATCATTCTTCACGAGAATAACTTTACCGGATTCAATTGACACTATGAATCCTTTCTTGTCTAACAACCCAACAGAAATGAGATTCTTACGAATCTCGAGTACATATAACACATTAATAAGAAGAAGACAATTTCCGAAAGTAAAGCTAATCTCCACACTTCCTTTGCCTTGAATCTTGGCACGGCCTTTGGTTCCCATAAACACTTCATCATCCTTCATCTCTTCATAGGTTCTGAACATGTTATGGTCTTTGCAAACATAGACAGTGACACCGGAATCAAGCCACCAACTGGCAACTTCGCTTGTCATATTGGTCTTGAAGATCATGGAAAGGCTCAAGTCGATGATCATTGCTGCAAGATTTTCTTCCTCAACCACATTAGAATTGTTGTTGTCAATGCTTTTGCGGAATTGGCATTCCCCCGCATAATGACCCCGTTTGCCATAAACATGGCAAATATCGTTCTTTTTCTTCTCATCACCACCCTTTTTGGTGTTGTTGTGATGTTTTTTCTTGAATCCCCAATCATTTTTCTTCTTGATGCTTAGGGATGGATTCTTAGAAGTACTTGCCTCCAAGTGATGCACATTTGTAGTGCTTGGTTTGTTTTCGCGCAAATGAGCCTCTTCCTCAATCCCAAGATGCTTAGAGATCTCCTCTAGGGAGATATCCTCCATCTTGTACATCAACTTTTTGGCATAACTTTTCCATGGGGGAAGTTTGGCTATAATCGCCCCCACTTGGAAAGCATCGGGTAAAGTGATCTTCAAGGATTTTAATTTATTCACAATGACTTGTAAGGCATGTACTTGTTCAAGTAATGGTTTGTTATCAACCATCTTGAAATCTAAGTATTTGGCTATTAAATACTTATTAGTACCTTCCCCTTCGGTCTTGTACTTGAACTCCAATGCCTCCCAAATCGCTCTCGCGGATTTGACATTCGTGAAGAGATCATAGAGACGATCCGATACTATGTTGAGGATGTGACCGCGACACAGCAACTCATCCTCCTCACACTTCTTCCTTTCCTTCCTCAAGCACTCTATCTCCGTGGCATTTGGTTGTTCTCCCTCCTTTGGTACTGGATCATCCAGGATCGGTGGAAGGGCCGAATCAAGGATGTAGAAAATATGGAGTGTGGTAAGGAGGAACCGCATCTTGTCTTACCAACGGGAAAAGTTATTCCCATCAAACTTGTCGAGTCGCACAAAATCTTGATTCTTGATTTGAAAGATTCGGTGTCCATCTTCTCCAATTAGTTCCTTAAAATTGTTGTGAAGTATACAAAATACTAGTACAAAAACTATGTACACACTTGAAAGGGTCTTCGATCTTGAAACATGAACGAAACACCGGTCTTCTTTTCAATCGGCTTGGAATCGCAGGAAACTGCTTTCTTTAAGGAACTAATTGCCCATTATCAATGCCGCTTAGGGTTGCAGGCAAGTGTCCCTCCAGGATACGACTATTGATCCAACCTAAATTGTGATGTGTGTATGGTCTTTTGACTTGTGATTCACATTTGCCATGGTAGGATGAGAACATATTGCAAATGATTCAAGAATATTCTTAGAAACTGTCTCCAACCTAGAAAATTAGTTTTCAATGCCTTCAATTGATAAATATTGTTGAGGTTATGTGGTGAGTCGATTGTCCACATTGATATTTGTGTAGAAAAGAGAGCACCTTATATATGTGAAAAGCCCATAAATTACTAGCCATGACTTTTGGTTAAAAGATGGGCTCATTTCACATGTGTAAGTTATTCAGGTCCAGTTTGGGGTGTTGGACTCTCCTCATGGACTCTACCCCCGAATCCCTACAACTGGTATCAGAGCCCATGATTCGTTGCGTTGGATAGGACATAGTGGGCCCAGATAGCAGGCAAGGCCTGGAATGAGCAGGAGGGAGATGTCAAGGGGTTGTGATGGGGTAGGAAGGTCCGGAATGAGGAAGGCCTACACTACATAGGGGGAAGGCACTATCTTTCCATAACAAGAGATATGTAGGCCTGGAGCTCATGGCAAGGTGGCCTGAAGATGGTGGGCCCAGAAGATGCACAAGTTAAGGATCCCCTGGTACGTCGCAACTTCCGCAAAATGGGTTGATCAAATACGCGACTGGCCCAATCCAAGATGTGGGTAGAGAAAGATCCATGGATTAAGGCTAAAGGGGGAGTGAGTCATGTAGATGGTACTCACACATAAAGGGGGAGATTGTTGAGGTTATGTGGTGAGTTGGTTACCCACATTGATATTTGTGTAGAAAAAAGAGCAGTTTATGTATGTGAAAAGTTCATAACCTACTAGCCATGGCTTTTGGGTTAAAAGATGGGCCCATTTCACATATGTAAGTTGTTCAAGCCCAGTTTTGGGGTATTGGACTCTCCTCATGGGCTCTTCCCCTGAATCCCTACAACAGGTATATTTGTGAGGGTGATCCTGATTTTTGGGCTGGGCGTTTCCAAACTCTCTGACCACAGGCCTAACAGGCCATGCACGACGAACACGACCCATGCGCGACGGTTGCCGTGAAGATTTGATTTAATTGTTTAAATCTTTTTATTATTTGGACCAATCCGAACGAGAAAAATTAGGGTTATTTTGTGGGTTTATAAGTAGGCATTGTAACAAGAATCTCTGTATCAGTTTTTTCTCTCAATAATGAATCTCGTTGACGACCGTGAGCTTTTCTTCCCCTTGATAGTTTTTCCACATAAAATTGGTGTCACTTCTCCTTTATTGATTAATCGTGTATGTGAATTGATCCTGACAAGTGGTATCAGAGCGATAAGATTGATTAACCACATAAAGTGAGAGAGTGATAAAAAAACTCTAATCGATAAGGGGAGGTAATCGATTGAATTTGGATTGACGAGATCAATTTTTGTGGATCATCTTCTGTATCAAATTCGGTGATCAAAGATCCAATCTTTGGTGCTCTCTGATCAAGTGGGTGCGATGGCAGAAGATAGGAAGATTGTGATCAATAAGTTCGATGGGTCAAACTTTGAGTTTTAGAAGATACAGATGGAAGACTATCTTTGTCATAAGGACCTTTATCTACCGCTGGAGGGTAAGAAGGGCAAGCTTAATGATTGGGATCAAAAAAATAGCAAAGCTTTGGGTGCGATTCGACTCTCACTGTCATTGACGGTAGCCTTCAACATCTACAAAAGAGAAGACCACCGAAGGTTTGATGAAGGCATTGTCAAGGATATATAAGAAGCCTTCTACGACAAATAAAGTATTTCTCATCAAACACCTATTTAGTATGAAGATAAATGGAGGAAAATCAATGGCTGAGCATGTGAATGATTTTAACTCAGTGACAAGTCAGTTTGAAGTCCGTTGGAATCAAGTTTGATGACGAGGTGTTGGCCTTGGCGATTTTGGCTAGTTTGTCAGATAATTGGGATAGCCTTGTGATGATTGTCAGTAATTGCTCAGGCGGGGATAAACTCAAGTTTGATGATGTCGTTGGTATTCTTTTGAGTGAGAACACGCGAAGGAAGAGTTCCTCATTTTTTGATGGTTCCGGACGTGCCTTGAATGTTGAAGCCCGTGGTAGGTCTTCAAACAGAGACAACAGACATGGTAGGGATCGTGCTCAATCAAAGAGTGGCTATGGGAGAAATATCACCTGTTTTAATTGCGGTAAAAAGGGCCATATTGGCCACATGTGTCCAGGATTGAAGAAGAAGGAAGAGAAATATGATGAAGGTAAGGACTTGGTTGGGTCCTTTAGTGATGATACAGCTTTGGTTTTGTCATGTGGATCCAAGTGCCATGGTACTTGGATAGGAGTTTGTTTGATATGTTTAAGCCTTGTGGAGGTTCGTTGTTAATGGAAAATGATATATTTTGTGATGTTGTTGGAATTGGTTCTGTCAAAGTGAAGATGTTTGATGGTGTTGTTCATATCCTTAGGGATGTGAGGTATGTCCTGGGTTTGAGAAGAAACCTGATTTCGGTGGGTCGACTTGTTTTCAAAAGCTACAGCATATCAGTTCGAGAAGAAGGCATGAGAGTGTGTCGGGACGCATTCATGATTATGAAGGCTCAAAAGGTAAACAACCAGTTTGTGTTGGTTGGTGGACACAGTGAAGCAGTTGCTCCATTAAGTGGTGGAGTTGTTAAGTTCTCGTAAGGTTGGGACGAGGAAGCGTCTGAGATTTGTGAAAGTGCCTACAAAGGGTCCTAAGATCAAGAGTGATCGCGAGATTATGAAGAGGGCAACTGTGAAAGGGTTGCGTGATAGAGGCAGCAGTCCATTGATGAGAAAGACTATTAAGCGTGAAGAGTTTCCTAGACGACGTGTGTATAAAAGCAAAAGGCATCGATGCATGAGGAATCCGAGACGCCGTTCATGGAGTGGCTCTAGTACTTGTGTTGCTGATAAATCACATAGTGGGGATCAGCAGTTTGGGATGTCAAGGAACTCTATATCTATGTGTGTGTGGGAGAAGTTGTCAGGTTCAGCAGTTTTCGCCACTTGTGTTGCTACGTGAGGTTAGCATGGGGTCGTTGATGAGTGTTGTGTTGAGAATTTGGTGAGGAAGGCACGCATGGGCCATGTGTGGTGGCATGGTCGTGCGTGATGGTGTTTCTAAACTCTCTGTGCACGGGCATGACAGGCCGTGCAAGATGGTTGCCGTGAAGATTTGATTTAATTGTTTAAATTATTTCATTATTGGACCAAACCGAATTAGAAAAATTAGGATTATTTTGTGGGTTTATAAATAGCCTTTGTAACAAGAATCTCTATACCGGTTTTTTCTCTGAATAGCGGATCTCGTTGACGGACGGGAGTTTTTCTTCCTCTTGAGGGTTTTTCCACATAAAATTGATGTCTTTTCTCCTTTATTGATTAATCGTGTGCGTAAATCACCCCTAACAAATACTATGTGGGTGACTCGAGATACACCAACATGCTTGATTTCCTTACGCCTTATCGAGGAGGGACGAGATATCATTTAAGGAACTTTGGAGGAAAGGGTGCCCCACAAAGTCTCAAGGAATTATTCAATTACAGGCACTCTTCATTATGTAACATTTTCGAACGTTGTTTTGGTGTTTCTCAATTATGTCTAGTATGCGTCGTTATGATTTTCTACGCAAAAATACATTGTTATTGTTTGTTGCGTGATATATAATTTCCTTTGAATGCATTCAAATGGTGATGAATTGTTTGAGAAGCCTAAAACGAGCTGACTTTCATGGAAACGAGCAAGATGTGCCCAATCAGGCTATAGTTCAATATGATCGATCATATTTTCTCAGCTCCGTAGCATGGGTCGTAGATGTGATGCGCTTGTTCAAACGATGTGTGGTAATGAATGTTGTACTTAGTCTATGCTTATGTGTGATGCTGAATAAATCTTTTGTGTTGTATCAATGTTGTAATAACATTGCATGTTGTAGTCAGCGATTGATTTTGTATAATGAAGAATGATTTATATATTGCATAAAGATTCTACCTTATGTTTTTGATGTTGTATTCATATGTATATGTACACATTAACCGAAGATAATAGACCATGATGTAAATTTATATCAATTATAGTTTTTAGGTGAGTGCTTAGTGAGAATTTTTTTTAGAGCAAATAAAACTTGTGTTGTTCCATACAAAAAAGATTGAAAAAAAATAATCTTGTGTCAAACCGTTTCGGGATTTTGATTTCTGAATTTGTGTCAAACAGCTTTTAGTTTTGATTTGTGGTTTTCCAAATACATATCAAACAGTTCTCTAATTTTTTATTTATGATTTTTATTTTTGAATTTTTGTTATTGATTTTTGTTTTATCCAATTTTTAGGGTGATTCTAAAAACTCCTTACCATTAGCATGAAACAAAACCTTCCACAGTGGAACACTATCCTACGTCAGGAAATCCACCGAGTTCCTGCACACGCCCACACCAATCTAACCCAACTCTTCACCTAATCTCGTACTTCCATATCTTCCCCTCAAATCAACGGCCCAGATCATCGAAAAAGCTCTAAAACCCAATTTAATTTCCCCTTTTCTAATCACAATCTCCATATAAAACCAATCGAATCTCACCCAGGATGGAACTCTTCCGTTCTCAGAATACTCTCTCAGCAGTTCTCAGATCTGCAAAATCTCCTTCATCCAACGGTGGTGATTGAGGCACCGATTTGGATGATCTCGATTGATATCTGAATACCTGATCTGTTTGAATTTGCTCGGTTCTTCGAGATCTTATACAATGGCGTCGAATCCCACTCCGTTTCAGGTACAATTGAGTGGATTCGAATTAGGGTTTTGAATTGAGTTGAGTAGATTGTGGTTTGGTATTGATGGGACTTTTGGTGCTTTTGTTGTGTAGGTTGGTTCGTATTTTGTGTCGCAGTATTATCAGGTTTTGGGGGAGACTCCGGAGCATGCGCATCGGTTTTACATTGACGGTAGTGTTGTGACGCGGACGGATGGTGACATCGAAGATACCACCGTCACGACACTCGAGGTATTGGCTTGAAGGAATTATTTGATTGTGTAGATTTAGTTTTTGTGCTCGTTTTTGTTGTTGGTTTTATGTTTTTTTTTCCTGGATGAATTCAATCCTATAGATTACGTTTGCTCACCGATTTAGATAGTTTTGGTGATTTGTGGGGAAAAGTTAGATCTTGCTGGTTAAATGAGACTTTCCTGTTGAAGTGATGTGTAATAGACGGCTGAAATATGCGAGTTTGTCTAAGTTTTTGTTTATACTAATGGGTTTTCAATGAAGGTTTATCTTGGTATGAACTTGTTTGTATAAGTTTTGAACTTCCATTTATTTTGAGAATCTCGCAGGAAAAAGTTAAGGGGTATGGATTGTTTATAGGAGTAAGTGTATAATAACCGATGAAGTTCTACGACTACAACACTAACTACTACTCCCTCCATCCCACTTATTTTGTAACGTTTTAACTTTGCATGCATATCGATGCAAAGTTTGACACTCGTGCAACGACGATCAAACGTAGTTTTGTTGTAAATTTATTGTGAAATATCAATGGTTGTGTAAGGTACGTACTTCAACTTAATACATACTGCGAGAAGATTAGACGTGATTTAATATGAAAACGAGACTTGTATTTATACGTATAAAATAATACAAAATAATGTATATGTTGCAAAATATATGGGACGGAGGGAGTACCTAAGTGTTCCCTGCCCAGAAACAAAGTCTGGAAGGGTTAGATGTACATAGTTCAACCTCTCTTGTTGCGGACAATACGACGACTAGGATGTCCTCATGAAGGATGTTCAAGACACAAAACAGAAAAGAGGCAAAGATAATGCAAGCAATGCCATAGTGGTAGAAATTAATACAAATATCAAATGTTGGATATCAAATAACACATAATAATTTTAACATAGTAAAAGTAAGGTTGATGTGCATTACCAATAATCCTTGAGCCATTCTTATTTTTCCCAGAAACCAATCATAAATATACTTTAAAACTTTTATCCTATCTTGTCGTTCAGACCTAGTTAGGCCGATGTGCTTTGCTAGTATGACCAACCAGGTTTTCCTTATTGACATCATCTCAATGCTTCCAATGTTCCCTACTCGGTCTACTCTTCATTGCTTGATGGATTCACACGGTCTCAATGAAGCTTTTCGATCTATACGCACAACATGACTAAACCAATCTTAACCTTGTCTCCACATATCATCAATAACAGAGATCCCATTTGCTCTCAAACCTTGTGTTCGTGTTCCATTATGGAGACCCAACACATCAACTACGACATCATTATCTGTTACTAACTTGTATTTTATTCACTTGGACTTTCTGTACTGGCTTACACTTACCCCAAACAACATAGTCGCTTTCCCAACGTACAATAGCACTTGTTGTCTTTAAGTTCCAACATGATCCTAAAGCATTCCCAGAAGATCTCTCTTGCGATCCTACACACTTATTAAGTTCCAATGAACGTCATCAATTTGATTTTCTTCATCAAGAGGAGTTGCCTCATTGATAAGTCGGTCTCCTCTTAATCATGATGTCAGGGTTTCGACATCTAAAAATATCAGAAAACAACCTCTCTAAATAGGGATAAGGCTTCGTACATGATCCTGTATTATAGAGGTGTCTTCCCCACGCCCTACATTTGGGGGGATTTGATGGATACGTTCCTTTTCTTTCCTCATGTTAGGTTATAGATCCATTATACTTGAGAAATGATTTTCTTGCTGTTAATTGAACTACTCTGACTAGCAAAAATATTGAATTTTTAAAGTTGATATTCTATGACGTAAGACCCTCTGCCTCTTCCTTTGGAATCATGACAAACTATTTTTATCCTTTAGTTTTGCTAACAACTTTCGTGGGAAAGCTTCTGAGTTCTAAAGGAACACTGTAAAAGATTGATTTACTTATTTTGCTAATGAACAATGGAATAGAACTTTTTCTGATAACAGCGGACATGAATGACTTTTTTTTTTTCCATTTTTGGAATATGCTTGGGAGGGTCCCAATTTTTTAGGAACTCAAGTACTCAATCAAAAGTTATTGAATGCATTGTGTGATTGTTCAAACTCTGTGTAGTGCATCGAGCCTGATAGACAAAATGCTCATCATACTCCATGGTGAGTTATGTACTTGTAGCATATGAGTTGGGACAGACATTACACAACTGACGGATGGGGATCTTTGTGTATAGGTTCTAAATGTTTGTCTTAACACTAGATATCATTCCTGCTCCTTAATTGAAAAGTAAGGACTCACAGAAATATGAAAGCTTTAGTGTTGTTTGATGAATTTCGACCAATGGCCGCAGAATATGAAAGCATTCTCTGAGAGATACTTGTCTATATATTTGAGCCTGTCTTTGTAGTAGAAAAGTTATTAGTGATTAATATTTTTCCTTGGGATTTGGCATCTCTGTAGTGCAGTTGTATTTTGTTTTGTGGAGAGAAGTTTGATCATTTGAAATTTGTTCGCAATGGAATGGGATGCGTACTAAATCAGCGGAACTCATAATATGATATGTCGTTATAGTTTTGTTATTTTGTACTCTTTCACCTATTCAATTAAGGTATAAATTTTCAGTTAGTTTCACTGATAAATCAAATTGATTTATGTCACATCAAAACAAGTCATTCATTTGTAATATTTCTAATAGTGAAATCTTCATCCCACTTAATGTCGTTATGAAACACTTATCTTGATTATTATCAATATCAATGCATTAATATGTAATTTAAATCAACAGGATCCATGGACACCTCATGATATGTCAGAGAGGATGGTGTTATAATATAATTTCAAATGGAAAGGAAACTAAAGAACATAACTAAAAGAGAAACAATCATCGTTTAGTTATAGAAGTTTTTATGCAGTCATATAATTGTCTTGGATTTGGTTTCCCATTCGTTTATGTCAGTTATACTAGTATTCAATTGAATCTGAGCCATATGACGTCTGGATCAATGATTTTGGTTTTGCTTGTTCTTTTAATTGAAAACTTTTTCTGTATTCCTATGGCAGGATATTCATTCCCTCCTCACCTCTGTGCATTATGCTGGCATTGAAATCTCAAAGTTGAAGAGCCAACAATCATGGAATGGGGGCCTTCTTGTGTTTGTATCTGGCTTTGTCAAGTTGCAAGGTTTCAGCGGAAAGAGACGGTTTAATGAGGCTTTTTTCCTGGCTCCTCAGGAGAAAGGTTTCTTTGTTCTTAATGATATATTTCAGCTTGTTGATGATGAGTTCTATGACCACAATCCAGTCACCGAAATACCAGAAATCAATGTGGAGTCTGAGGCGCATCCATCTCCACGTGTTGAGCAGTCAGGTACTTTCCTTGACTTTTATGAGGAAAAGAGAGAGGCTTCAAGCAATTTTATATAGTCCAGGCATCTTCTGTGGGCAATAAATTATCATTCACACGACTATCATCTTCTATGTGCCCGATCTGTGCGTTCCGTAATTGTTCATGTTTGGTGTTTGTAGTTTCTAACTTTTCTTCGGAGGGAGAGACTAGGGAGTATAATTCAATTCCTCAGGAGGAAGATAATCCGGTTGACAAGTACAGCATTCCAGATGAACAGTTGCATCAAGAGCCTGAGGAAGAAAGTTATGTTGAGGAAACTCTTGTAGAAGAGTTGCCGGAACTCACAAGTGCCACAGTCCCTGTGCAAGAGACGCCAATAGCACCTTTGAGTGAACCTGCTGGAGAGCCTGCACGACTAACTTATGCCTCTATAGTAAGATTACTTCTAAAGTCATCGTGCTGTTATTTCTTCGAATCACATTTCATCAAATGTCTCCGCTGGGCATACATAAATCCGTTATTGGCAATCGTAGTTTAAGTATTTCAATTTGCCTCTGTCACTTCTCTATTTTGTTGGGTATTATACATAGTTCAATGTGGTGCTAGAATCTAGTCAGTGCCTTATTCCTGCCTAGGACCAAGAAACTGTACTTTACTTCTTTTGAATTGTAATGGGATTACAATGTTATGTATTCTATAATATTTTGCTCATGCTCAATCAAGACAGTTCATATGATCTTTATGAGCAAATAATTAATCCTGATATGCATGTAATGTGACAGTTGCGGGCTGCTAAGAGCTCAGTTCCATCATCACAACCTCCTGTAAGGCAAGCCGTGCCACCCGCAACAGAGCAATACCAGAGGGTACAAGCTTCATCTCCACAACTGAATCCATCTGCAACCTCATTTGTGCCTGAAGCTGTTGTGGCTGTGGCAGATAATGCTCCTGTCCAAGAAGAAGGTGATCTTTTTATGCCTTTTGTTTTGATGGATGTTTCTTCCCTTGATCGAGAAGTGCTTTTTCCTGATATTGAGCTATGTTGGAATACTTAGTCAGTGTTGGCTTGATGACCTATGTTTCCATGTCTTTACTCCTCTTATTTTCCCTGCAGTTTGCGCATACCATTAATATTACTTGAGATATGGACTATGGTGTAAGACTTTTCATTTAGGATTGTTTTTTACTTTTTTATGGTGAGGATGCATCGACATTCGTTTTGTAGCTTCTAAGAATCTAAGCACCCTTGAGAGTTCTGAGGAGGAATATGGGCCCAAGCACTCCTGATGAAAAGAGCTTTAAATATGTTAATCCAACTCCTTTGAACTGTATTTGGTCTTTAAGTCTCAGTTTCTCGTTCAGACTGAATGACAGTGATGCCTTCGGAGACTCTCCATTTCCTAATAACTTCCAAGAATTGTCTTAGGATACTTCAGTGCTTTTTATAAATTTGAATATAGCTTAATTATAAGATTGATCAAATTAAGCATGATTTAGGCAAAAGGTTTGTCGATTCCCTTTCCCTATCACTTTTCAAATATTTTTCGTCTGCTAAACTAATCTAAATATTCGAAGGCCTCCAGTTTACTTGCTTGTAAATGCATCTGATTGCCTTAACTTGAGGCTATTCATAAGATTTATGAATTTTTGGGATTAGTGTGGCTGCTATAACAGCCACCTGCAAGCTATGGAAGCAGCAGCTTTCTTCACAACATATGTGTTCTTAATTTTTCCGAAATCGCAAGGAAGAAAACCATTGCATCAGCTACTTGGCTGCTCATTCAACTTCCTTCTTTTCCCCATAATTTAGATCTTTTTTCTTACTAGCTCTTGCGGGAAGCTGAGATGTCTATTTCATCAGAGTCGTCGTTTTTCTCGGTCTTTCTCCTGTCTTAGTTCATTTGGCGTCGTTGTCTAATATGTTTTTTTCCCTGAAATCTGAGGCGTTCTGAGAACCAGCCCCTTCTATGTTTATATTGAGCTGATCATATATGAATCTTTCTTGTATTTTTCTTACATCTATAACGTGAATGGTGAAGCATTATGTGAAATCTTGAATCTTGATCCTCAGGCGAAAGAGCTTCAGTCTATGTGCGGAATTTGCCATCTAATGTTACAAATGCTGATCTTGAAAGGGAGCTGAAGAACTTCGGTAGAATCAAGCCGAACGGAGTCTTCATCAAGAACAAAAAGGTCGGCTGATTGTTTACTGTCCCTTCAACGGAATCTATGAAACATCTTGAGAACCTTTGTTTGCTTGCTTGTTTGTTTTATCAATATGGTATGGCTTTTGACGTGCAGGATGTTGGTGTGTGCTTTGCCTTTGTTGAGTTTGAAGATATGACTGGTGTTCAAACTGCAGTACAGGTTTTGGTCATCTTTACATCCTTTTCCTGCTTTCTTTCTTTCTCGAAGTTCATGACATAAGTGAATGATGTAATGAAGAGTCCTACATTATATACTTAGTTAGTCTTCAAGTTCAAAAAAGCATAGTTAATCCATGATTTCTCTTTGTTAACAAGAATAGAAAGAAATAGATGGATCAATTGCGAATGTTTTATTCTTAATAGATGCCCAAATACTTCCTTTGTTGAGGATGGTTTCAACTTGGTCTCTGGAAAGAGGATATCCTAATTAATTACAGCTACGTGAGAAAAAAAGTGTATGACTTCAACTCCATAAGTTTTCCTTTATGCTTTAAAGAACAAATTTCGTGAGTCAGATGGGATTGACCCAAACCTTATTGTTTTTATGTGTTTATGCGAGCAAATGACATAAAATATGTTGAAGGTTGTGACATTATTAATCTTTTGAAGTAAATTTTCAAAGTTTACGAAGAGAAACTCAAGCCAGTTCTCTAGGCTTATGCTTATTTTCTTTTTCCCCCCCTTTATATAGGCCTCTCCTATTGAGCTACTTGGAAGGCTTATTTATATAGAACAGCGACGAGATAGCAATAGTAGCCTCCCTCGAGGTGGAGGTAAGTGTAAACTGTTATTTGATAAGGCTTTAGTTTATTTCTCTATTTCTTTATTATTTTATTTTACCCTTGTAGCATATTTTTTTCCTTGCTCTAAAATATCCAAGTAGTGAGACTAGTTTAATCTCTACTTTTTTTTTACCCTTTCCAAGTACCTCCGACATTCTAGTAGATTCCAAAGTGCATGCTAATTTCTTCATGAACTATGCTCAATCTTGTAATGCTTGTGAGTTGTGAGTACTTGTTATCTTCCTCAAACTAAGGGAGGGGAGGAACCTTCGCTAACAAAAAAACTCAAGTATGTGGTTATCCTAGGAATATTAATTTTATGTGAACAAGTAACCTTGATGGATGGATAATTAGCCCATCGCTTACAAAAAACTTAAGTCATCCTAGGAGTTTTAATTCTATGTGAACAAGTAACCACGACGGATGGACAATTAGCTCATGTAACACATACTAAGTGCCAGTTATATGTTATATATGGATCCAAACATATGATCTTCAGTCGTATCAGGCTATCAGTAATAATACAATGGCATTGGTATGGTGCAATAATTTAATGCTAACTAATTCGATTTGAACATATGTTTGTGTTAGAATACATTGAACTATTATCTGTATCTTGGAAACCATCGGTAATATGAGGGCCAGTTTTGGTATCGTTGTGGTTTCTTGTTTTCTGCTTTCGCTTCGTTATCTAATGAAACAAATTTTTTTTTTCTATTTTTCAAACAGATGAAACAGAAGTAGAAAATAAAAAACAAAGAAAAATGATTTTTAATTTCTGTTTCTTATTTAATTTGAGTACAACATTTAAGATTCATTTTTATAAAAAAAATTAATTTATTTTAAACTAGCCCTAAACCTTGTTTTAGTATAATAATGGATTATTATTAATATCTAATACTTTTTGGATAATTACATTTAAACTTTTTTTCATGAATGTTTTATAAATTAGGAAAAACGGGGTTGATTTTGGCGTCAGGCAAGGGCCGTGTCATCTTATGGCCTGTGCTTCAGATGGCACGGCCCTTGCCTGGTGTCAAAATCAGCCCTGACTCATCCTTATAATTTTGTTGGGTTTATGCTTCAGATAATTTATTATTCAGCATAATATATGTGATTATTATTATTTTTGAATTAAATATGTATATATATTATGACTATCAAAGAAAATATTAAATTTTGTATAAATTCATAATAAATAGGAAAAAGAATATGATATTCATTCGTTTCAGAACTACGTTATCCAATTTTGATTTTTTATGTTTTTTCTTAGTATGGAAAGTTTTTGTTAGGAGAATAACCTTTAGGTTCTCAAATCAATCTTATGTACCAAATAAGTTATATCTAAGTTTTTTTTACCAATAAGTTCTCATCCTAAATTTATGGTCTTATTTGCCCACATTTCAGTTAAGGAAACAAATCATTACTATCATTAATTGTTTCAATCAAATCTAAAACATCAACCTATCTATTATCTTAAAAAGTTTAAAAAAACATTAAGGATCTAAAACCCTAGCCCTAAACCCCCCTCTCTCATCCGTGTCCCAAGGCACCATTGTCCGCCATCATTATCATCAAATCAAACAACGCATCAAGTATGCAAAACAGTGTGCCGATGCTAATATTGAGAGAAATCGCACTGTTTATGGCTTGTGCACTATGTCCATGATTTTTGATGTGTTCTTTCATCGGCAGTACTCATTATGGTGGTGTGTTTATGACGAAATGCCTATGGTATAGATGCACTGTGTACGCCTCTTTGTCCTCTTGCTTCATATAATATGTATGCGTTGTTTTCCAAACAGTGCACGCACTGTTAGGAGACAATGCACCGATACGACTACCTTAATCATCTTCGTTGACTACTCCATCTTTCTTTCACTACTTTCGTGTTCTCGATCATAGAACGACGATGCAAGTGATGATGGTAATGGTGATGAGAAGAAATAGAGTAGTATAAGAAGCATTCAAAAACCGGTTGGGATCTAGTGTTGGAAGAAGCATTTGTGTGGATGTGTTTACTTAAATTGATTGGACAAGTATTTTTGTGTTGGGGTATTTCAACTGATTTGCTTCCTTGTATCTTATTTAAATTAAAATGAAACTCTAAAAATCAAGCTAAATTTGAAAAGTGAATTAATCATGCATACGATAATGAAGGAAAGATTACATTGAATGTGAGAGTATGATGGGCATGAATTTCATTATTTTTTTTAGGAGTGGGGAGGGCTCCCTCTGGGGACCGACGACGATTCTCCGGCTACAACCACTTCGCACGAGTGAATGGGACGAGGGAAGAAGGTAGTCGACATTACGAATGAGGTTCTCGAAGATACGATTGTGGTTTCGAAGGCAATCTCTCAAACTCATCCTGATGAGAAGGGTTTGGTGGAAGGAAAAACAAAAGGGGATGGATCAAAAGGAGATGTGAAGGATGGATTGAAAGGGGATGTGAAGGACGG
>JAOVYX010016729.1:0-23876 GCA_035668315.1 Drosera spatulata
CTTCACTCGAGTTCAGCCTAACTCGTCACTCCAAAGTGATTCTTGAGAACGCAAGAGAGCTTTGAGCTTGAAAACAAGCTTTGTATTAAGAACACTTGGAAGCTTACAATGTGTGCTTTGAGTTTGCAAGAATGAGTTAAGATGAGATGCCTTGGCCAAAAGGCTCACCTCTATTTATACTACTTCAGATACACATGATATACAGATACCTATAACCACCAGCTTGAATTCCTGGAAGAAAATATTCCTCTACTTATATGAATGACATAAATGGTCAAGAAGGGTTAGTTCTATAATAAGCAACTCTTTCCCTTGACCACGTGGTAAGGGTTCAGACCTCTTGAGAGTATCAGGTTACACACTCTCTCACTATTATATACTATAAAAGAGGAGCACCGTAACGTTGTGCATCTACATCACTGTGCATTTGGAGAAATTATGTGGGTTTGTTGTTTTGCTTTGCTTTATATCAATGCATACATGCATCACATACTTTATGAATCTTAAGTAGAACTTACTGGTCCAGGGATTAAAAATCCTGCAAAAAGGTTCCAAAGTGCATAGAAGTAGGTGGAGATGACAGACGAGAAAGCTGGATTTGGTGTCATAGCCACGGCCATCATGCCGGAGAAGGTGTAATACAGGAAGGTGAACAGCATGAAGAATAGGTACCACAAGAACTTGGAAGCACTCCACTCGAGCCCAATCATAGAATAAACAACAACACAGTATAGTACACTTTGCACGAGAACGTAAGGTATCTCGACCACAACCTGCAAGCAAACGGAAAGCTCTTATGAAGTAGAAGTACATGAAAAAGGAATGTGGAAGTTTTTTCTTTTGTGCAGAAAGAAACCTGTGCAAGGGCATATGGAAGAGCTGAGTACATTCCAGCAGCACTTTCCCTATAGAAAACTCTTCTCTCTATAGCAATCACAGGCTGGATTAACAAAGCATTTCTGACGCCTAGGATTACAATAGCGGTATACATGGACCCAACTGAGTCTAAAAGATCCCGTCTTGTCCTCCTGTGACATTAGAATCCATAATATAATCAGATCAGGGATGGCCTTTATCCATGGGTTAAATGTTCATATCGAGAGAGTCTCAATACAGCATTCAAGTCTCAGCGTATATAGCATCTCACTCTGAGCATTCAAAATAGATCCCCTCAACTAGATCATGCTGTATGAGGGAGATTTACCGTCAAAGAACTCAAAATTTTTAGATGAGCCTTTAAATGATAGATGAAAAATGCCACAGAACATTAATAACCAATCTACATACAAGCAGACATCATATGGATGTCCAAACCTCTTCAAGAGAGAATATGCTAAAAGAACGTAAGCGAGCACACTTGAGAATGGAAAGTGTGAGAGAGATCAACTAAGCCAAAGCATGGAATGCCATGGCCTGTTGAAGTAGCGATAAAGAAACTAGCCCAATCCGGGCATCAGGTGCTATTCCAAAAATAGGCATGCCTGGAGCTATAGACGGATTTTTATATTAATATTCCTGAAGATATAGATTTAAAAGCATGAAATGATAGGAGAATTCAGCTTACATTTTGCTTCCGAGATTCCAAAATATAGCCCCCAACAGAAATGCGACAAAGGTAGTATCGAGAAGTCTCAACACAGTGTATGTCGGATTATGCCAGTAAGAACGTCGTTGCTTCCACAGACAAGCCATGAACTGACTAAAGGATGTCTGAGAGTATTGATTTGGGAAGGAGAGTTCATCTGAACGAGGATTGGGTACGCTCAGTTCTTGAATAAGAGATTTGGTTTTCCTGCCACATGAATAAGTAAAATTGTGAAAGTTTCACCAGGTCAGGCCCATAGTTATGGAAGTATGACAATCCAAAGCCAGTTTTTTATGGTTCTCTCTTCTAGCTGTATCATGTAAATTAAAGGATTGGTATTTGAGATTATGATCTCAAACTTATTTGAACTCAAGTATAAATGATGGCGAACAAACCTGTACTCATTTGAATTTCTATATAATTCCGCAAAATCAACTCCGAGAGATATTTCTTCCGCTGGACTGGTCACATCCAACATCCAAACAGCAGGGTTGAAACCATCTTGTATTTTATTGACTCCATTGATGCCCTAAAGGAAACCAAGTTCACTTCATGAAAATATACATCATAGCTGCGATTACGAATTTTCAATCCAAGTATTGACAGCCAAACTACGTCTCACAATTACCTCAAAGTACTTGATTAGATGGCACGAACGATGCCCCAGGGGCCCGACATATATCTCTTCACCTCCACGCTTCATCAGGAATAACTGTATAACCATTTTTGTTTTAGAACTTCAGCACTATAACATTTTAATGGAGCCCAGAGAGTGCAAGATTGAAGAAACTAGAAATGTAAACTCAAACTACTACTTTTGTTTTCCCAATTTTAGCGTAATATCACCAAACTGGAGAGGGAAAAACCAAAACTAAAAATAAAAATGGTACGTCTATCTAGCAAATGTACATATATTAACTTCAGACAAACTCAAACTCAACTTAACCTAGTGCCAAAGGCCCCAGTCCAGAGTGCTCTCTGGAAGATAAGAATATACACTACCTTGAAAACTGAGAGGGGATTACCGTTGACAATCGGACCTATGACCTATACATCCTTGGAAGAATGGTCTGATCCACAAGTCAAATTTGTTCTCGGGAAATTTAGACGTATTGTTTACCTGACATAGACCTACACAGGAACCCAACTTTCTATACAAAACTTACTAGATCAAGAGTCAAAGGCTCTCATCTTGAAAAAGAGTTTTTATGTATTAGAGATATTGAACAACATTGAACGATACCGGAGATATGGGAATACATGATTAGATATGATTTGGTGTTGTATATGTCTATTATTGGATAGTATATCTCTTAGTTATTTTCTTACTAGTAATTAGGTCTCCTTGAAATTATATATATCCCACTTGTCAAAGAGGCTATAGTATCAACTAGTATTCTTCTGCTGTCAAAAGCTCATTCTTGTTTCTCTCAGCATTAGAAGCCTTACCCAACATCATGAGAGTGTTTAGTGAAACTCAACTTCTGACACCGATACTGGTGAATTTTGTCTGAAGTCAATCTTACGAAAATTTGCAACTTTATAAATTCCGGTGTTCCTCACTAATAAACAAGATTAAATTGACTACAAGTGAAGTAAAGTTTCTACAGTCCAGACAATCTCAGAAGATGCACAAAAGAAAACAGGGGCATACAACGTTAACAGTAACTGATATTTATTTGCATTCTTTACCTCGTCGAAAGCTTCAAAAATGTCAATGCTCGGCTGATGGATGGTGCAGACAACAGTCCTTCCAGTGTCAACGGTATTTCTCACAGTTCTCATAACAATTGCAGCAGCTCTTGCATCAAGCCCCGAGGTTGGCTCATCCATGAATATGATAGATGGGTTTGCCACTAGCTCGACGGCAATGGTTAGCCTTTTTCGTTGCTCATTTGAAAGACCACTGACACCAGGTAACCCGACTAGAGCTCCCCTCAGTGGAGTTAGCTCAACAAGCTCCATCACCTCCTCTACAAATGACTGTGACAATTCAAAAACACAACCCGTTTAGCTTGGATGCGATGTCCAGGCTAGATATTATCATGCTGCCCAGGAGTACTTCACACCAACAATCTAGAAAGAAATACAAACAGCTGGATCTGGAATGTAAGATTTTAAGCAAAACCAATAGGACAACTGATGCTAAAACGAAAAAAATAAAAAATAAAAATAAACATAAGATTCGACTAAACTATGATAAATGTGGGCATATATACATAATAAGATACTACCGATTCTCCTTGGCTTTATACTCAAACATGTATAAGCATGACTTCACTATCAAAACCAAATGGCAAATGGAGTGACACATGAACAATGTTGAGACGCATATGTTTTAATAGGCTTACTACTATCAGTTTGGATTTTTAATAGAATCAGTTCCTCAACATAGTATCAGAACAGATGTGACAGTGAGGTCACGAGTTCGAATCTTGCAACTTCAAGCACCCAGTTGTTCCGTTTGTGTGTGTTGTGTTTGTTTGGCACTTGCTTTGTGTTGAGCAAGTGCATTGTTCACGCTTCAAACCCATGAGGACTTTGCTTTCGCATGAGGGGTGCAACCGTGCAAGATTTTCCAAATTCCAATGTGGGTTTGGCTCTATGCTTTAGCCTATGGTGACCTGGAGCACTTTTAGCGGTTAGTTCAACATGTGTGAGTCTCTGCTCCGAAACCATGAAGAAACAAAAGCTTCACTCCTAGAACCAATTGGCTCTAAAAGAAGTGACAGATGGACTATAGATATTAGATGCAAGATTTCCAAACTCCAAAGAGGGATTTTCAACCAAAGAATTAACATTGTGCTTGATTTTACCAAAAGTAACCATTTTGCTAGAATAACCAACCTGCCTGATTTCATCATTAACCTCTGGCGGTAACCGGAGCCATGCTGAGTAGATGAGAGACTCATAAACAGATATATGAGGAGAGTGTATATCATTTTGCTCGCAATATCCTGATATACGAGCAAACGTTTCTTGCCTTTTTGGGTAACCAGAAATTCTTATATCTCCTTCGATATATCCTCCAGTTTTCCTACCAGCCAAAACATCGAGCAAAGTGGTTTTACCAGCACCAGTCATACCCATCAAAGCAGTAAGAACACCAGGCCTGAAAGCTCCGCTTAGGCCTTTCAAAAGTTCCAGCCTATCAGTTAGAGGGCCTTGCTTCTTTATTTCCTGCCAAATGAAGTTAAAAAATAATTTATGCCACAGCTCATGAGAAGTTTGTCATCTATGCCAAAAAAAAAGAAAATAAAATAAAAGGAAAAAAAAAACAGAAAAGCAGAAACAGAAAAGAAAGAAAGAAAAGAAAAGGACAACACAGAGAGAGAACCATAAACCACAGCTCAAAGCTCCCACCATCACAGCTCTTAGTATTAAGAAAGGGTCTCCCTAAACTGTCTAGCACCCACATAGCAAAGGAACTATTATCTCGATCTCATGAGTAAAAGTACCTGCGGCATATCAACAGAGTATCTAACATCGTTGAATGTGATGCAGAGTCTCTCAAATGAAACAATCGTTCCTCTTTTCTGCGTCCCGTTGGTCTCAGAAGTTCTATGTTCTGAGCTGGGCGACAAGTTCCGCCCCGACCGTTTCATGGCTTCACTTCTTTTGGTTTCTTCACTGCTATCACCATCCTCTGGAATAATAGCATGACGCTTTCCCATTGCTGCTCAAACAAACATAGAGTCAGAAATATATGCCTATAACACAAGAATAAGCCAGAAGAGAAAGTACTCACGTTTGAGAAAAGTCAGAGCCAGAGTGAAAAGGATGCTAAACAAAATTGTAAATCCTGTTAGCGCCACAACACTGATCCAATACCAATCTGCATACGGAAACAACCCATGTGACTCCAAAACCTCGACACCAAATGGTTCTGTAGCATTAGGAAGCACCTGCAACAGAGAATTAGCTTTAATCAGGTATAAGCTAACTTTTGCTGAAGCATGATAACGGCAAGGCTCACTTGGCTCCAGCTCTTCCCAAGGAACTCATTTACGGCAATTCCATTTTGCGCATACATCATAGGAGACATCCAATAACCCCATATCCAACCCTTGCTCAGGTTTCCTGCACAGCAGCACAAAAGCAGCTGATCAAATTTCATGGGGAGATTGTCACCGCAACATTTCATGAATCACTGGGCGTTAGCATCATCAGCACAACCATCATATAAAAAAATTGTTGAGAAATCAACTACAGTAAACATTCTTAATAATGGTGGAAGACTCACAATGTTATTAGTATCTAAACATTCATGAACCCGAAGCGTGGAAAATGCACTGACAAACCACATAGGAAATGCCAATCAAACAATAAATAGGAGTAACTTTCAGTTGCTTAACTCCCGTTGCATTTTGTACTCCCTCCATCCCAAAATATTGCATGTTTTCTAGTTTGGTGCATCATGCAAAAATTACACAATCACCGTGATTGGAAAACTTTTTGTCAAAATTACCTAATGTCCCTGCTTTTCATTTATATCACAGCCCACTATCAAATTTTCTTCTCTCTGCATTGCCACTCGTTTACAAAGGGCGGTGCTCAGCATTCACAAAATTCGACACTCGCATAACCGTAGTAAGGTCCTTCCATCCCGATCTTTTTCGGATAGAGGGAGTAAATTTTGTTGTCACTGATGGCAGCCTGATATTTTAGAATCCACAAGAGTATTTACTTCAACCCCAGCCCCACAGAGGAAAGATGCCCAAAAAAAAAACTTAAGAATGAAACTCTAGAAGGAAATAAAAGAACACTAGCGATCAAGATAATTCCTTCTGGTTTCCTTTGTCAAGGAACATGAAAGTTCTGTACCTCGTGATAGAACAAAGCCGCTGAATACTGTAAGTAAAAACAACACATTAGAACCCAACGTCTGTGCAATGACCATACTCCGTCCTGCAGCCCCAATGAGGCGGAATAACCCAGATGCCATCTGGCACACAAGGAAAAGCAGAATATACTGTTTAAACAGCCTGCACATAGGAAGCTCCAAGATTATCAGATGGCATAGCAATGAAGAAAACGCATCAGACAGCACAAACTAAAATGCTAATCGCGTATAAATTGAAGAATGGATAAAATCGTACCTTCCAACATCGGAGTCAAACCCGATAACGTAATATGTAGTAAAAACCCAAATGGAAATCGCTAAGATGCTCATTGGAATTTTAAGAATCCAATTTGAAAGGCCAAATGCCCATGGAGGAAAGAAGAGGAGGTCTCTCTGTTTATAAAATGCCGGAAGTTTAAGCACAACGAGAGATACTTCTGAAATCTCATTGAATATCATCCTCAAGATATTATTGAATAACGCTGCCATGAATATCGTTCCACCAGTAACAGTATCCTTGTGCATTTTCGTCCGCAAGAAGACAGTCATAGTTATGAATGCAGTCGTGGTGAGCTACAATGAAACAATAAAAGGGCCTTTGATCCAAAGAACTCGTGGCTTGAAAGTCATCGTGATTAGAACGGAGGGACTCACCTGAAAGAGCTTAAACAGGTGAAAAGATGCATTTCTTTTCATGAGTAGATACTCCCTGGACAAGCAAGCTTTGAACAGCTCCACCCTCCCAATTCCATACTTCCTCGTAATTAAAGTAGCTGGGTGGTTATTGCTTTTATCAAACGGAGTTTCAAGCTCTCTACGCATTTCAACTCCAATGTGAAATGACTCGAATGCCTCTCTGAATTCCTTTGCCGTGACAAATTGATAATCCTCATAGTTTCCAGACCAATATTGTTGCTGATCTTTGAAAGATGTCACCTGTTGCAGTGTTGAAAGATCCCTCGTGTATTTTTCGATAAACAAACATCATGCATTAAAAGCTGAATCAATGAAATGACGAACCAGTACCTCTTGTAGGAAGTCAGCTACTCCTTTCCTTTCGGGGCATTGAAAACCCATGTAACTAAAGAATTCAAGCACATTATCACGAGGACCTTGGTAAACAATTTGGCCATCAGAAAGGAGGATAATATCATCGAAAAGATTATAGGTCTCCGGAGCTGGTTGCAGAAGAGAAATTACTGTAGTTCCACTTAGAATGTGAGTGTACTGTAGTAGAGAATTTACTATTTGGAATGTTGTTGAGCTGTCCAAACCAGTTGATATCTCATCCATATACAGAGCCTTTGCTGGTCCGACAAGCATCTCACCTATCATCATCAAGTATACTAGTGATGTAGAGCACACAAAAATTGGCAGCAGTAACGAAATAAAAGGTGTGTGGTATCACCTGTCGTCAAACGCTTCCTCTCTCCACCTGATATCCCTCTTATAACTTCATTACCCACCAAGGTATCCGCACACATTTCAAGACCTAGGATCTATGGCACGTAGTTACAATATATATGAGAAAAAATTACCGGCCTGGATTAAGGAATGGAAAATATATTAAAAAAGCAGCTTAGAGACATACCTTAATGATATAATCTATGACTATACTCTCCTTCTGCCCTTCTGTGGCTAAAGCCTACACATAATCAATGACACAGAAGGGAGAATCTCAAACTGCTAGAAGTAGAAGCTAAGGATGAAACAGATAATCCCTCATGATATTCTCTTCCAAACAAGAAGTCAAGTGATGAAGAAACTTGCCTTCATGAAGATATCAACTTCGCGATCAGGCAGTATATTGGCTGCCTTTTCTTTTCTTGATAACTCAGCAAACATCTCTGCACAATACCGAAGGGGCATGAATCAGCATAAGAATAAGCCCTCAGCAGATACAACCTCGTCAACAAATTCATGATTGACGCTGAATAAGAGGAAAAAGGAAAGAGAAGGAAGCAAACCGAAACGAGATCCAACACCCTGGCATCTTGCCGAGAATGCCAATGTTTCTCTGACAGTCATTTCAGCCAAGTGGACATCCTGTTGACTGATGTAAGCAGCAGTTCTTTGCGGAACAAATTCATCCAAGCCATGGCCGTTGTAAGTCACTCTCCCCGACACCTTAATGTGAGACAAACATTAGAAAACAATCGTCAACCAAAATAACATCTGATGAACCAAATATCCACAATATTTTACCTTGAGATGATGGCTTAGCTTTCCTGCCAAAGCCAAAAGGAGTGTTGTCTTTCCAGAACCCGGAGGACCTAAGAGCAACGTCAACCTGCATCAGTCAAATTACGGATATAAGATGTACAGATTAAAACTTGATCCTTCACTCAGAAGTCCCCGTTATCCGCTTTCAAAAGTACAAACATAAAAGGCCTCATTCAAAACCATAGCAGAAAAAAGAAGCCTTTTCACTCCAACAGCATGGATCCGCAATACTAATTTCCAATTTGCATGCTTATTCAAACCAAATTATTCCAATCTCAACTGTGTCCGACGACGAGTTTCACTTCCATATTTAACATTTCTACTTTCTCTTTTCATGTGAACTCGAGGAGGGTATGGTGAACAGCTAGAACTATTCATTATTGAAAGAAAACATGGAAGAATGGCTACCTCCCAGGTTTTATGATCCCGCTGACATCATGAAGGATATTTAAATGCCGCTTCTTTCTACCGAGTACATGCAGATAGCTAAAAAACTCCTACAGTGACAAATGATTACAATCATTTTGAACAACCAAATTCAGTTTTGATCAAATACTTCAAACACATAAAAATCTTCAAACTGAAGGAGTTTTGATTACCAATACAGAATTGGTGATATAGTTAGTGACAGTAGGCAAAGCTCTACTTCCAACGCGTGCCTCCACTTCTATGTTTAGATGCTCGAATCGTACTTCAATTGTGGGAATCTCCACTCCTACCCTACAACAATCGAAAAGTTAATCCACATACAACTTAAAGAGAAAAAACAAGGCAGCTTTGGAGACTGCTAGCCTACCAACCCTGTCTCCTCACATCTGTCTACCGAACGCTGAGAGACAAGAGCATCACCTTTCAAATCGTTTTACGAGTTCCGTCAACAACTTCTCATTGTCATCTGCATTATTCACCAATTTCTCGATCAAAATCCTCCTTTCTGAAGACCCAAGGTTTTCCACATCAACTTCATATATAGCGCCTTCAGAACTGGTGAATATGCCTCTCCTTAAACGATGATATGTCGGAAGTCTCTCCAATGCAGCCCATTTAAGGGCGACTTCCTCGTCTTCATCTCGCGAGGATTTTGAGAAGTAGTTACTCCAGGCTAACGTTCTGCTGTCGAAACTTGAACTGTGTTCATAAATACGTTTTGCAGTACTATCCATGGTAGTTTCACCAGTAAAGAGAGAACAGGATCTTCTCAAGCGCTAACACCAGGCACATCCCCGAGAACTAATCATATTTCTTTCAATGCAAATATTCCAGCCTTTTTTAAGGGTATCGATAGCAAGAGCTAGAAAGTTGAAAAAGCGCCTATCACAAGCATAGATATATGTGTAAAAACAAAATATAAACCACTTAAAGTTATCCTCGTAGCGTCTTAGATTAACCAGTCATCTTCCACCCTAATGTATGACCACTCAATTTGGCATTGATCATCATACTCAATTCTCCAAGATTTTGTGTCAGGATAACCATAATAACTTCTTTTGACCTCGTATGTTCGTATTTTCTTAGCTACTACCTTCATCATGACATTGGGAATTTCTGCAATGACAAGTTTACTCCATTATGATATGAAAACCATATGACATACGTTCACACCAGAAGCTAGAATCTGTGACTTGGGCATCTTCCTCTTCTATCGCTTATTCTAAATACCAAAATGCTACAAAAAAATATTATCAATGTCAGAAGATGATAGGGACTAAGATAACTAAGAAAAAGAAGCACATGATTACTAGTTTATCAACATGTTAACAGCAATTTAATACTTAATGCACGATCAGATAAGTATTATTGCACTCAACACAGATCTATAATCAAATCAATCACTCATTATTTTTCTTATTCATAATTTTTTTTCTTTTTAAATATAGCGGATCGCACGGCATGAACTGGCCATCCTTGCCAAGTACAACTATTATCTATCCAAAGTTAAACGTGATTCCTTCTCAAGGTGTCATATTTCCTGTTGCAAGCGTATAGCACGACTGGAAATCTCCTGTGAAACAAGTGATAAGATTTTCCACCCAAGCTAGCCAGGCGGTCCATGAGATACCTACACAGAGCATGGATGCTTTGTACACTAAAATTCTATTTCAGACGGATTTGTTGGCGCCTCTACTGAGGCGGTCACATTGCCTGGAGATCCCATATTATGGAATATAGACTTGGTTTGTTGTCACTATTGTCGACATTAGAGATCCTGCTAGGCTGCTAGTCCTTGTTTGCCATTATGTGAAGAAAAAACGAGTAAAGCTAGGGAGGCCAAGGGTAGCGGCCACCTCTACTCAGAGGCCGAATCATTTTATCAGTCGTTCTAGATATCTCCCACCATAGGTCTAGATATATTTAGCTCATACAACAACACAATGTCATCAGATATTGGGTGAGTTAACAGTTAGCTGCATTCTTTATTAGGGTGGTAATCACCAGCAACTCGCCTTTCATTCTGTCCGTAAAATATATAAAGAGAAAGGCTCGGCAAATCACAAAAAGCGGATTCTAAGTAAAGAAGGATTGACTTAATGATAAAAACTACAATCATATAATTAGGGGTTAGACAACTCCTTGGAGCATCAAATTATGAATAAGATTGATTTACGTACGTCTCACCTTCCCCACACCATGTATTTCTCGGGATGATTGTTTTGCTTTACCATAAGAAGATGCTGAAGTATAACTTCCAACAACCTTAGATTACACCATCATGAATAAACCAATCAAGCAAAAATACTAGTACTATCAACTTTTTTATTCTATTAAAAAATAAACCTCATGCAGTTAAACTACAGAACCCTTTATTTCTTCTAATTCATGTGAACCAAACCACCTCACGCAGTTCAATTCAATCCTTCAATGGCGGCGGTGTCGCCTCTATCTCTCTATTATAACCACTCTTTCATCATCCATTTCGTGATTTCTATCCCGACGGCGTCGACGGCGGTGGCACCGGCCAGAATTGCGCATCCGCCGGCAGTTCGTTCGATCTCGTACGTTGCTCCTGTTGATTTGCGGTTTCCAGTGGAGTTTCTTTTGTCTCGGCGATGGATCTGTGTGAGTGTGACAATCAGCAAAACAAAACTGCAACACAAAATCAGTTTGTGAGATGTAGGTGGAAGAATAGTAAAGTAAATGAGATAGGGTCAATAACTTACCTTGTGTCCGTGAATTTAAGAAAAAAATGTGGTATATTTACTTAATTTTGTTTAGGTATCCAAAAAAAAAAATGAAATCAATCAGACCATTTACTCTGAGGATTTTTACAACATATCATCCGAAGTTTTTGTTATTTATCAAAAAAAAAAAACGATTGAAATTTTGATATTTATTACTCCTTCAATCTTATAAAGAATATAATACATACGTATTCTATAATATTCTATGCACATGAATATAAGTCTAGGTTTTATATCAAATTACATCTGATCGTCCCGCAACATGCATTACGTTGAAGTACGTAACTTATACAATAATTAATGTTTCATAACAAATTTATAAAAAAAACTACGTTTGATCGTTGTTATATACGTGTCAAATTTTACATCAGCACAGTATATGATCAAAAAATTATATTTTTTATGGGACGACGGGATTATAATTTTTAACCCCAATTTATGTGATGTACCTTATTTCCACAACTCTCATAATTCCTCAGTTAAAACTAGCCATAGTTTTTTGAATTTTTGCTTCCAAGATCTCCACGTTTGAAGCCTAATTATTAAAATCGAATCGATCTGATCGATTCAAGCGGTTTGACCGTGCAGCCTGGTTGGTTTGATAAAAAACGAAACGAGCAGTTGACCCGATCAATCCTGGTTAAAATTCGGCTAAAAAATCAGTAAAATCCGACCAGTTGAACCGGCAAAAATAAAAGTTTGAAAATTTTAAAAAAAACATATTTTTCTTTAATCAATAGAAATAACATATATATTATTTTATTTTTTTAAGAAACATATATATATATATGATGTAAATATATATATTTAATAAACATAAATTAAATAAAATGTACGTGTCAATGCAAAGTTTGACACGTTTGCAATGACGATTTAATATAATTTTTTTATAAATTTATCGTAAACATCAATGGTTGTGTAAATTACGTACTTCAACCTAACACATGTTGTGGGACGATCGGACGTAATTTGATATGTAAACAAGACTTGAATTCATACGTATATAATAATACAAAATACGTACATGTCACAATTAAATTGGGATCGAATGAGTATAAATCTTTAAAAATATAAAAATATTCGACCATCAGTTCAACCAATCGAACCCGTGATCCATTGATCCGAAAGCCTCATCGAATGGACCATCGATCCGGATATGATAACTATGATTTGAAGGATAAAAATTCTTTTTGGTTTTTCAATAAAAAACTCACTTTTCCCCCAAATTAATTCCCCCTTTTCCAGCCATCAAATCTTCACTTTCTCGCACGAAAAACCCTAATTTCTACATCATACAAAATCGAAACTCCAGTGTCATCTCTAAATGGCCTTTCATTTCTTGTTTGGCTTCATGCTATTTGGCAAACTTTCGACTTGTAGTTTTAGAGAAAAAAAAGTAAGTTTATGTCGAGATATGTAAATGTGGAATTCGTCACATTTGGCTTCATGCCGAGAGCTCGGCTTGTAAAAAGTGACATCTTCTCTTCCTCCACGTTTGGCTTCATATATGGAATTCTTCATACGCTTCATGGTTTCAGAGATGTAAATGTTGAAAATTAGAGTATAGATATGAATAAAAAAAATTATAATATGTAGTTTTAAAAAAGTAATGATGTGATGTTAAAAAAGTTTGTCGAAATGTGTGCAAAATTATAAAATGAGAAAAAATAAACAGTAATTCTTCATTTAGTAGTAGTGTAGCATATTCTATTTTTTATACATGTAATAGGATGTAATGAAATATATTTAATAGTAAAAATAGAAAGAAAAAACTAATGTACCTGATGCGAATGCATATCGAGAATGAAATCAGTAACTTATGGTTCATAAATTTGAGTTGTAATTTGATTTTTCAGTTTTCATAGTCGACGACATGATTGAAGAGGAAAGCGATTTGGTCAGATTAAGGCTGTTAAAACGGAAGTCGAATCGATTATAGAAATCGATAAAGCGTAAGCGATCGAACCGATAATTAAATAGTTCGATTTTGATTTACAAAATGAAACCGCGATTTAAAATCGAACCGAACCGAAAAACCAATGATAAACCGATTAACCGAACCATTTATGATCGATTACTGAACCGTTTAAAATTAATTATCATAATTATATTACATAAGATTGTTAAGCTTAAATATCAAACACATTATATTATTTTAAACTTATGATAACCTAATATCCTTAGTATTGAGGATATTATCTTTATTTTTTTTTGTTAGAAATGAAAATAAAATTCTTCAGTCATATTTTTTTTATCAAATATTTTTTATTTGGTTAGTAAGAAAATCATTTGTTCATATATTTATAGTATAATTTATGTTGTTCTTTTTTTTTTAACTCGATATATCTAATTTATTTTTGCAAGCATTTGTAGTAAAAATTTATAAATTCATTTTAATAAACTATATATATAATTGGAATCTCAAATTATTTAAGACAAAATCATAAAAAATCGCTAAAAAATTATACAAACAAAACCGTTAAAAAACCGATAAAATGGAATGGATTAATAAACGGTTTTGGTTTTGATTTTAAATTGTTTAATTAATCGATTTGATTTTTTTTTTTTTTGTAAAAATCAAACCGATAAAAATAGGATCGATTAATCCGAGCCGACTAGATTAACACCCTTAGGTCAGATACATTCATAACACTAGGAACATTAGGGGTATTTTCGTCCTTTACCCTTATTCCGTTAAATATAATTGAGATTTGAAGGTGATAGTTAAATTTGAGGTGGCAAAATGTAATTTTGTGATTTTTGGTAGGTTTTTTTTTTCTAAATAGTGAACATTTGAGGTGGTTTTATGTAAAAAAATCCTTTATTCTTTAATTCTTAGTTTAGTGATGTACTCCCTCTGTTTCATAAAAATTAATGATTTATTTTCTCTATCCCAAATATTTAAAAACTTTTTTTCCTACAAAAATATTAAAAACCGATATTTTTTTACTCTATATTACATCAATTTATCCTATTATTTTTTCTCTTTCATTTTTTTCCTCAGTCCTCTCACTGAGACATGTCAAAAGATAAATTATTTTTTACAATAAAAATCAGAACACACATAAATTATGGTGTCAGGTTAATCGATTATAATTTTTTTGGGACGAAGGGAGTATTTGACTTTTGATTGTGTGAGAGAGAGAAGTGGGTAAAAAAAAAATTATAGTGGGATGAGTTGAGTATAAAGTAAAGTATAGATGTTTTGATAATTTTATATAAAAAAATTCCAAATAAGAAAATAAAACATCCCAAAAAGATCAATATCATAATTTTAGTGAGATAAAGCAAGTATGGGACTTTTGATTTTTGTTAGCGATTATTTTTTCTTTTACCACACTTTACGCTCTCTCTCCCCCCCTTAAAAAACCCCATTTTGAGAGGTTGAGTAAAGATAGAGCTATACACGAGACGAGTCAAGTCAAGTTTTGACGAACTCGAATCGAATTTTTACTATTTTCTTCGTCTTAAAGTAATTACAAGAAATCACTTTTTGTAGTATTCAACACGTATTTTGAAAAGTTTCGTTATTCGCCTTAACGACGTAAAAAAATTACGTCATCGACTCAGGTTAAAGTACATAACTGAAAGTATCATCAGTGTTTCACGATAATTTTGCAAAAAATGATGTTTGATCGTCATACAACGCAAGTCAAAGTTTGCCTCAACAAATCTTCCGGTCATACTGTTGCAATTATTTTAGGGGAAGAGCATTTATTTCGAGTTCAAGCCGAACTCGAGTAGAAACAGCTCGAGTTCGAGTAGTTTGTCGGGCAATAATCCAAACAGAATTCGAACCATATGCGAGTCAATCTCGAATTAAATTAAGACTATGGATCATTTCAGAGAATAAAAATTTATGATATTAATAAAAATTCAGAAGATATTTTTTTTGTATTTGTAAATAATAAAAGATTCAGATTAATTGGCCACACTTTATCCCTTAATACTTAACCTCCTTTCTTCTTCTTTTTTTTTTTTTTTTTTTTTTTTTTTTTGTTTGGGTGGTGACAATTGCCCATCGGGACTAGTTTTTTTGTCGATCTGGTTCAAGCCCAAAGGGCACCAGATTCGTTCAGTTACATCCTTGAGTATGTCCAGATAAATTGATTTATAACAAACCTTGTGAAATATGGGGAATTATTGGATATTTCAAAGGTTATGTCTTGATATTATTTTGAAGAGATTAATTTCAAAAGATTTGTCGTTGATGGAAATTGATTATTTTTAAATTTTGGTCTAACGTTTGTATGCAGATTTTGTGTTCAATATTCTTAATTTTGGAGCGTGTTATCCATTAAAGAAATGAAACTATTCCAAAGAAAAAACTTATTCGATTAACGATAGTAAAACCATTTTCAATTATCGATTTGTATTTAGATTTGATTACACAACTGATACTCTCAACTTTTCTCATGTTTTTTCTCTTTCTCCTTCTCTAATTCTAAAGAATGGAACGCAAAAATCGATTGTTCCTTTTACTAATGCAAAGCAAAGGAGGATATATGGTCGCTAATGCCTGATTGTATCAAGTTTCTACTTGAGGGGCGAAATTATTCTTAAGGAGAGTGTTCGCACGCCTCATGTTATTGGATCTTCCTCTACCATTTTCACAACAGTTTCCTCAAATGTGCTTAAATACAGGTGATAAGCGAAGAGATAATTTGTTTTTTTATCAGAAAATCCTATAAAAAAAATACAGAAAATTTGAAGAATTGAGCGTGCTTTGATAATTATTTTCAATTAAAATAAACTTTTTTTTTGTAAAAAGATTCCGTTAGTTTTAACGAAAAAGTTAGCGAAAATAGCTAAATTGACATATTTGATAAGTTTTGGATAGCTTAAATAGAATTTCAAAGAATTGGATATGTTTTTTTATAATTATGCTTGATTTGAGTTGATTTTTTTAAAACATCCCAATATTTTATCGAAAAGATGTTGTACATAATTACCAAACTGCAATACATCGGAAGCAAAATGGTGTATACCACTGTGGTTGACTGCTTTTAGAGCACAAACAACGTGCCAAAAAAACATATATTTCGTCCGTTTTAAATAAATTATGATGGTATATATTTCAAAATATAATTTACTCCGATCAAAAATCGTTTTTTATAAAATTGTTATGACACATTAAGTATAGATTTAGTTATGAATTTTAATCTTGAACCCGTTTAAGATTTTTCTGACATCGTAAAAAATTAGAACGAAACATCTCGAAATATATGTTATCGTAATTTATTTGAGATAGAGAAGTACATATTGGAAAGATGAAGTGGTTAATTCTTATGTAACCATTCATATTAAACATTCGTCGATCATTTGGATAAATTATTCGTGGCATAGACAATTACTAATCAACGTATTGACCTACAAATATATATCTTAAAAAAAAATATTCGTGATAAATCTACACTTGCCGACTAATCTAGGAGTGGACCAAGAAATTAATTTGTGATTCAAAATGTAAGAATTCTACAAGATGTATGATAACAGTGTACGGATTGTATATTTGGCTAATTGTGCTATCATTTACTTGGTCACATAAATGGTCCAAGATTGAGATCATGATGAGAGATGTGAGAGTGCGCCATCATTCAACTTTTCCCTTATTCTTGAACTTGACAATGGAACTTAAGAAATAAAGCTATGATAGTGCATTGGGTACTATGTTTTCGTGTTGTGCACAAGTAGCAATTAGATGAAAAACTTCATGAAAAATCCGAACTTGATGTAGAAAACCCCTAAAATTTAACAGGACTATCCAAACATAGGAAGGTCTTCACTCAAATTATAACATGTTGAAGCTACCTTACAAGAATTACCCCAAAAATGTAATATTTTTGAAAGTCTTAATATGTATTTGTGGAGATAGGGGTGGCGAATAGTCTCTTCTTCGAAATATTTTCAAACTTATCAAGATTATTTTGACAATAAGATTGTTCTAAAATTAATACAATAATGCGGAACCTTACTGCAGTAATATTGATTTTTTTAGTTTTGTACTAAGTCGAAGTTGGTTAGTAGTAGAATTAAATGTTATAAAAACAATAATGTATTTGGACAAAGGATTTTTATACTGTTTAGACAATATAGCTAAAATACGGTTATATCCCTAACTCCAATATTTCCTTGATAATCAGTGTGATATATCAAGAGGATAACACTAAGTGTGCTTGTTTTACACTCACAATCAACTTGTCACTTTACAATGTGTAAACAACAATACAAACTAGTCTTAAGAACTTTTCTTCTCCTAGACAGGACTTGAAATAACTTCTTGATCTTGTTTGTAAAACACTTGTGCTATTCTATGCTTACTTTCACATTGCTGGTTCAGATGTTTAACAATCAACTTCTTAAAATTGTTCACTTGGAGTCTTACTGCACGAGTTCTTAGTTCAGAGTAATCGAGATTCAAAAGTTATCAATATTGGGCATCACCCTCTGATATTTATAGGCAATCCCAAAATTATAACAGTTACTGAAGTCGTCATTCTCTGAAACATTATTTTCATGTCATCCTGAAACCAGTTTGTCAAACCCATGATCTTTGATCCAGATGAAAAAAAGGACACTGATACTGTGCAAAAGGTAGCCTGTGAACTTTGTCTTCTTCTGGACCCTTCTGCTTCACTCAGGCTTACTGCTCTTCATTGTCTTACTCCGGTAACCCTTTAACAGAAGCTGTCTAGGTTAAATCTTTCCTTGCTACAGATGTTCAAATGCTCAAGCCTTACTGTTTCTTTACTCATAACCTCAATGTTGTCAACGTTGCTACATTCCTCTCTGAATCAGTCTTGCTACACACGCATGTAGACTCACTTTCTCAGCAGATGAGTCCTCAGCCTTGATGTATACTGAAATCATCTAAGACAAAAGTTTGCTAATCACCCAATTTTTATACATTAAGGATTTTGACTCAATAATCTCCCCCCTAAATTGATGATAGTAAACTTTATCTAAACAATAAAGAGATCTACTTCTTTTATATACATCAAAAGAAAGGGAAAAAAAAAATATATGCAATTCTGAGGCAAGCATTTCAGCTTAGTACTCTACTGCTTTTATCTCTTTCGAGCGGTAAGGTTATTAGTATCTCTCCCCCTTTTTCTCCTGGGCCATGGAGACACAACATCCCTGTTTGAAGGTGTCTGTATTCTGGATAAGGATTGCTGTGTTTCTCCAGCTGAGCCTAACTGTGTTCCTCCACTGCTACCCGTCTGTGTAGATCTGAGTGTTTGTTCCTGTGCTTGATTAAAGAGGTCCAGACTGTCATAGACCTGGTCCATGACAAGGTCAAGTAGAAGAGTCTTGGATAACGTAACGTCCTGAAATCCAACATGTCCAGCACGTGACGTTATACCGTTACAGACCCAGTCCATGACAAGGCCAAGTAACCCAAACATGTTTGTTGGTATAGAAGTTAAGGAAAGTTACCAAACAACAACATTATAAACCCGAATGATATTATGCAAACCCAAATTACTTTACATTATCTCACAAATACATTGTCCAATCGCCTATAAGTGGTTCTCAACCAAGTAATTTCATGTAGGATTTATTACATATTGAACAATGAGGTAATTAAGTACATGCTTAGAATCTCACTCTAGCACTTCGGTATCGCCCTATGATGGATCTGCAAATAAAACACATAACTTGTGAGCTAAAAGCTCAGCAACCAAAAGTATATGTATTCGATTTGCAGGGTACTCCCCCGACTATGGTGATCGATGAGTATCTGTAAAACGTTTTCTAGTAGCCACATGAAAATATGGACGCAATATCAAACAATGCATGTTATAATAGCTTATACGTCTTTGTTCTCTTTTATAGTTTTTTTCTTACTTAACCATCGCAAGTTTGTGTCCCGATAGAAAAGATAGAACTCAATGAGGATAAAAGAAGAAAAGAGAGATTTTTGAGATATAGATATTGATTTGGGCTATGTTCTCAATCTCATATCATCCACTAAAATTGTTTGAAAACCTGTTTTCTTTTGTGAAAGCGTTTCTGTTTTTTTCATAAATACTATGCATGATTTGGGTTCATGTCCTAAATTCACTAAATCTCTTGCGTGTATTTCGGTTTACTAAACCCTCACCTATACGTCGAAGGCCTTCTTCCTGAGGACAGCCTCACACACAATCGGTTGATGTTCTGTCCCGCGACTTCTGGTCGCTGCACTTACGAAGAGAACCACACTTGTCCTCTTATTCGCTAGATTTAATGTCTTACCGAGTTAAGTCTGCTTTGAACGCTCTTAGAGCCAAAGAACCTGATCCTGAAGGATCCACTATACGACCTCATCGACAACAATAGACTTGTTCGGTTATCTTTAGTTTGTTATAATGGTTATTGTTCTGTTCCTTAAAACCACACTTTCTTTACCATTACACATGTGTAACATATTCATCACAAAGATTAAACACCATTCTGCACCATTTCTGTCCTTCACGGTATTACATCATACTAGATATACCATTTGACCACGAAGACGTTTGTATCATATTAAATATCCCGACCTCTGGGACGGGTGTCCCGACCTCTGGAACGGGTGTTTCAGATTCTATCTAACATGACCTTTTGATACATTTAAATCTATAACATCTTGTATACTTCTCCAAATATTATTTTGTAAAATTCTACATAAATTAGACGCTATAACCTTTCCATAGAATTAAAGTTTTTATCATAAAACCTACTAATAATAACAATTTATTCGCTCAAATTTATATTTTTTTGCTAGATCAGATAGTTTTACCTTATTTCACTAATCATCTCATAACTCCTTACACATAATCCAAAATGATTTATAAACTGTTTTGAAAACTAGAATTACATATCTTTTCAGTGATATAAGGTTTGTCTTCTAACTGTACTATGTAATTCCATATCAAGCCATAAAGTCAGTCCAGTAACTAATTTTTAAAGGTTGATATATCCTCATATTTTTATTTATATATGAAGATTCACAACTCCAAATAATGATTTATTAATTTTCTTAAGAATTAGACATTTTAGGCTTCAACATATATTAAAATCAAAATTTATTCAAAACTTATAATTTTCTATAAAATTTCTAGTCAAATCAGAATGGGGTTTGGTTACCTCTCGAGCGTTTTTTACGTTTGAGAATTTGTTTGATGATAACTCTCACTCTATACGTCGGATCTCTGCACCGTTAGATTCATTGGATCTCTGACTTTGCCTCGAATATTGTGGTAATCGTGGATTAGAGATTCGACAAGTCTGGAGTACGATCCGATCAAAACAGTGTGAGTTTTAAAGTGATAACCATGTGGGAAATTAAAATTAGTGATAACTTGTGATCCGGATATCGGATTAACGTATCGTTTGTGGCGTTGGATTTTTTGATTCGCCCTCTTCATTGTTACTATCAATCTCACTGATTTTGATGGAGTATGGAGATGGTGCTATGATGTAGAGTGTGAGTGCTATGTGAGGGAGAGTTGGAGTTTGATAGAGAAGAGAAAGTGAGTCAAGGGTGTGATTTTGCTAATGGTAGAATTAGGCTAGGGAAGGGAATTATGCTTGATGATGATTATGATGGGAGAAGTGGATGTGATGGAGGTGGATGAAGTGGGGTGATTTTGGTGGGAAGTGAAGTGGAAGGAGTATGGGAAGTGATGTGAAAGGAGTGTAGGAAGTGATGTGGGGGAAAAGAGAAAGTGGCCGGTGGTAGTGGATGGTGAAGAATAAGAGAGATTAGTTTAGGGTGAGTGGGATAGTGGGTAGAGTATAGGGTAGAATGATTTAGAAAATTGTGATATTTCATATACCGTACTTGCCAAAACTTCGTGTAATTTCACCTCCAAAAATTATTTCTTTCGGACCGTAATATTCCAAATATTTTATTACAGCGTTATAGCATAGAAAATATTATTTTCGGGACTAAAAATTTTACTCTTGTGCGTGACTCTTTTATCTCCGTAACGTTCGTTATGTGTGTCACACTTTGTGACTTTCGTTACTTGTCGTATTTTTAATCCCGTTTATTCTAAATATAAGTTTAACATATATTTTTTTAATATTTATATATCCCTAAATTCTCGGATATTATATTACCTCCAACTTTTATGGAATTTCGTCCTTGAAACTAAAGTCAGTTTAAAAGCATGACTAATCAGAAAACAAATATGGGTACTACTTTCGTATTGTTTCTTCTTCTTCCCATGTAGCTTCTGAGGTGACGTGATTCGCCCACGAGACTTTGATAAGGGATATTATTTAATTTCTGAGCTTTTTCTCCCTTCGGTCTAAGATCTCTTATGGTTGCTCCACATACGCTAAGCTCTTGTCCAACTTGATTGGCTCGTATTGGATAACGTGACTGGGATCGGCCACATATTTCCTCAGCTGTGAGACATGGAACATATTGTGAATTACTTCCAACTCCACGGACAATGCGAGTTGATAAGCAACTTCTCCAACTCATTCCAAAAATTTCGTAAGGCCCAATATAACGAGGGCTAAGCTTTCCCTTTTCCCAAATTGTTTGACCCCTTTTGTGGGTGAAACCCTATCCCCCACTTGAAATTCCAACGGTCTCCGTCGTACATCGACATAAGATTTTTGTCTATCCTGCGCTGTCTTCAATCATGTACGTATTTGCTTAATAGCCTCGGCTATCTGCTGAACTGACTCTGGCTCTATTGTGTTTGCATCTTCAATGTCATCCCAGTGAACAGGCGTCCAACATTTCCTTCTGTACAGTGCCTCGAATGGAGCCATGCCAATCCCTTGGAAATTGTTATTATACATGAATTCCACCAGAGGTAAGTGATGATCCCATGACCCTTGGAAATCTAGGACTTTTGTATTGTCCGCTCCGTTTGTCCATTTGTTGCTGGATTATAATACCCGAGAATTTTGGAAATTTAGAAACGAATATATATAACGTTATGATTTTAAAATAAATCATGCTTAAAGGTTATATATTTAAGTCTAAGAAAATATTTGATTATTAAATCAAATATGACGATGGAATATTTTGGGATGATTGGTTGAACGCGCCAATAAACATTACGAATGAATAACGTTATAACGTTATAACGTTATAAACGTTGCGTATTAGGCTAGCGATTGTGATCCCATAAATAACGGATTATGACTCGGGAGGTCATATTTTCAAATACGGGATGAATCTATCGATGCAAATAGATTTTATATGGATTAATATTATGAAATTTGGGTGAATAATGGAATGAACGAGACGTATCGTGGGACGGAACGTGGGATATTAACCTACCTCACCTAATTCTCCCACTCCCTCCACTTCCTCACTTTTCTTCCACTCCCGCCTCCCTGTCTCTCATCACTCACCCCACTTCAATCACCATCACTCTCCCCTGCCTACCACCAGCCAGCCGCCGCAGCTGCCACTATCTCCGGCCACCTCTTCTGCAGCCAACGCCTTCATCATCATCATCACTTGCATCACTTCATCACCATACCTTCACCAACATTGTGTTCATCATCATTGCGGTGCCACAAGAGCTGGATAGCAATGGCAGCCTGAGGGGAGGGACATCATTGGCAGTCCGACCAGAGAGCAATAACGGATTCATTCGTGTGTATTAAGGATAATCGATAATCGAGGTAACCTCACTCATCCGATACACCTCTTTTATTCGTTCACACGATTCAAACACGTTCGTGCATGTTTGAGACGTGTTTATGCTATGTTTGATGTGTATATAATGGTTTGGATGCGTTGTGGTGTGAATTGAGATATCCGGTGTCGGACAGAGAGCTTTCCTGCAGGTTCTGGGCAGAGAACTGTCGTGCCCGCGACCATCCTGGGTCGCGGCCGCGATGAGGGAAAAATTGGGATTTGGCTGCACAGTATCGTCGCGCCCTCGAAGGGCCTGTGTCGCGACCGCGAAAAAGGGCTGTCGCGGCCGCGATACTCTCAGTCGCGCCCGCGACGGCCTTTTGGTCAGGAAAAATACATTTTCGTGCCCCGAATCTTAAACCTAAATGTGTATTTGAGATATATAACACTTACGCATGATAATAT
>JAOVYX010016730.1:0-23874 GCA_035668315.1 Drosera spatulata
ACATGGAATTCGCAGGATTCATTTTTGGAGCGATTCGCTCAGCTTCCGGAGTCACAGGCGGATTCGTCTTTGGATCCGGAGGCCTCCAAGCAGCAACTTGCAGCGGCCGCTTCCCAGACATACACAAAGGTCGCACGGTCACAGAAGGGAAGGGTCAATGGCATTGGGTTAGCTGCCACCTCGTTCTACCCGAAAAGCTAGCTGTTTGCGATCTCCAGATCATAGTCACAGTTTGCTCGTGACTCTGGAGTCTCTCAGGAGGTGCAGACGTTGCCGCAGCAGGTTCTCACCCAGCAGTAGGGTATGGAACGGATGCAGGCTCAGATTGCCATTTTGATGAGGCAGATGGGCGCTGATCCCGATTCCACCTGTCAGGCGGAGGCTGGCACTGGCACGTTGAGGTTCCCTCCTGGTTCAGACCATGATTCCTGCCCTCTGGAGCAGCGACATCCCGGGTTAGCCGGCCATTAGTATATGTAAACTTGTAATTGAATAATGTAATGTAACTCTGAAATGTATTTTGATATTCAATACGATTTTGGTTTTTTTTTGGAGTAATTATTCGTGATATTATAATTTAAAACAGGTATTTCGGTAAATATCAAAAATTATTATTTATTTTTTTTAAAAAAAATTCACATTGTGCGACGGATTCCGTCGCAAAGAGCAATAGTGTAAAATATTTATATTTATATTATGCGACGGATTCCGTCGCAAAGTATGTTTATTTTGCGACGGAATCCGTTGCAATAAAATATAGATATTATACAATTATTTAATTATTTTATTCTTTTCAGAAAATAAATTAAATGCATTAAGCATACGATCGATTCCGTCTCAAAATGTAAATCATTTTTGCGACGGAACCCGTCGCAAATGGCTATAATTATTATTTTTAGTTAATTATTTATTTATATTAGGAATTATTTAAAAGAACATTTATTTACTTTTACGATGGATTTCGTCGCAAAAAGAATATAATTTTAGAAATTATATTCTGCGACGGAAAAAGTCAATCCGTCGCAGAAGATCTTCCTTTGCGACGGATCCATCGCAAATTAAAGCTTTTTGCGACGTCATTAATTGTTACGGCACTTTCCGTCGCAGATTCCATCGCAAATATGTTCTTACGACAAAATATTCCCTTTTGCGACGGAATTGATCCGTCGCAAACTACACAGGTTTTTTGTAGTGATTAGCGATTGCGAGAGAGACTGTTGTTAGAAATTCAAGTTATGCGCTTGTACAACAACTAGATCAAGATTCGTGTGGTGTCATTTATTATGAGTGACATGCCCTTTCTGGGAGAACACCATAGCATACATTCATACTATTAGTGCTTTGAGACGGCCATTATAGTGGGAGCGACGAATGAATCCTTACTTTATCATTGTGTGAGTCACTTGAATCATTTGTGATTTTATTGTGTGTCCTTATGGACCAAAAATTATGTTAGGTCAAGGCCGCTCGATGTTACTATTTTAGCATGTTTCCTAAGACCATGATTGATTTGGTCTCGCTAAGCATGTTTAGGAAAGCAATTAGGTTGAATTGGACCAACATATGTTATTTGAAAAGATGATATGATAATACATCACATTGTGTGACTAATATACCGAACGACTTGATCAAATTATTTTCTTTATGCAAATCAATAGTACATAACGGTTTATGAGAGATATAACGTTGTTCATTGTAAGGGATTTGAGAATATTGTGTCTATGTGTTTTAATTGTCTGTGGCATTGACGAGATTCTTCCTAGTGATGCTCTCTGTTAATCTTGATGATGACTTAATGCATGGTTCCTATGTGCATTTGTTCTCATGAGGTCACACGTTCTATTTCTCGTATGAAGAGATGAAATTGTTTGAGATTGAGTTGAGAGATGCTTTCGCCATGTGGGCGAGTAGGAGATGTTCGGAATTAAGATATGACGCCCACATATTATGGATGACTTATATGACATTTGAATATATGTGTTCTTGATATTTGGATTACTTATCTACAAATAACTACATATAACCATTATCCGAGATTTGAGTTAGAAATCAAATCGAGTTATCTCTATAAAGTTTGTATTGTAACAGACATATTTTGTGTGTGATGAATATCTAGAGCAATCATCAATGCGGTCTGAGAATTGTGAACATGAAACTAATCGGAGCAACTCTAGTAGTCAATTCACCGATTCCACTGAGTTGAGGGAATGCACGAGGAAACGATGCCATGTAAATGATCAAGAGGAGTTCGATCCAAATGTGAAATCAAGAAGGCTTGTATCTTCACGAAAATCCGTATTTCGTTGCTTGATTATTGAGACAGGTTACCACGTTAAGTACACCCTTCATTATTTAACATTGGTATCAGAGCATGTAACGAGAATCGCCTGCTAATTGATCTCACAGATTTTCAATTATTTTAAAATATAGCTTAGAACGTTAATTATTTGAAGATTTTGTATGTTCTTGTTCGTGCGATTAAGTTGTCAATAGGCAATAGATTTATTTTTAAGCGTGCTAAACAAACAAACGAGTTAGAGCAACCATTAAGATCAAGAAGCCCAACATATATATCAGATAGAATAATATATAAGTTTACTTATGTTCATGATCAAGCAACCCAATATGTTGGAGATCCAATTTTTTGTTTGCATTCGTGACTTCATGTGTATTTTTTGTTGTTAATTTAGACAATGATTATGAGGTTCTGTATTCAGGAGTATGGCCTAAAAGAGAGAGAGAGAAAAAAAACCTTATGTTTTTTGAAATTAGTTTGCTGGACTACACATATGCTCCTTTATCTTAGTGGTCATATATAACCCACATAGCATACGCATAATAAATTTGATTTTTTCATTGATTATTATGAGAAACCTAATGTAAATGAATGGTGACAAAACATACAAACAGTATGTGTTTTTATGGATATGTTATGTGCAGAATACAATTTGTTGGACCTTATGATGTTTTCATGATGACAAATAGCACTGTACTGATGTTTGCAAAAGTTATTAATGTGCAGTTCAGTAACAAGAGGCCGATATCAGAATGCTATGAGTAAGGACATAAGTAGGATTGGCTCAAGTTCAGAAAGAGAACCTAAAGCAAATTCGAGAGATGGCACCCAGGATCTTAACCTCATGGTTCAAATCAGAGACAATGCACAGGAGTTACAGGATGGGAGCTGCAATACTGTTATGTAGTGTTACGCACATTGTAAACAGGTTTGTATTTTTATTTAGTCAATCTTAATTATGAGCACTTAGGAATTTGGATTTATCTTATTATGGTTTTATGATGAACCCCATCTTTTAAAAGAACTGGCTTGGTACAGTTACAGTTTTGTAAGAGAACCCGTAATTTTCGGATAAGATTTAAAAGGATTTTTTTTCACTAAATATTTTCACAGAACAAGTGCTTCAAAAAAAAAAAATCCTTTTAACAGAAAAAAAATTTTCTACTAAGTGGAGAAACGTTTTGACTAAAACGATTTGTTTTGTTCAAGTTTATAAGGGTTGTGGAAAAGCTGTCGTTTGACTAGTCTTCCACTTGTTTTCTCCCATGATCTCCATCTCTCCACTATGCGTCTTTCACTATCTATATGAAAAAAGGTAGAAATGTTTTTCTGTTATTGAATCACGAGTTTTACATCGTCCATAGTTTTTAAGGTATCTTACAAAATTGATTTTCAGTGATTCAAGAGGTTCGACGTTTTGAAAGGATTAAAGTATATTCGAACCTATTAGTGCTCTGTCTATGCTGATAAAATAAAGATATCAAGTTTGTAGTTATTTGTTTGAATATGTATTTCTATTGTTTTTGTCCAGCACCACTAATGGAGTGATATGCTGCTTAGAGAACTCTGCCCTAAGTTTGTATAGGTGTCTCCGGTCACTGGGAGTGTATCCATATTAGGAGTTTTACTAGTCTAAGGATAGATTAGGGAAAACGAACTTGTAAGAGTATTTAGAAGTAGAGTCTTGTAGGAGTCTGTAAGCAGCGATGATAGATTATACTTAGGATGATTTAGTTAATTGTTGTGCCTCTACACTGGATATAAATCCCTGACTAAAATAGGGACGAAACTGTATAAATTTTAATGTTATTTATTTTTTCGCACTGTTTGAAAATTGCAAAAACATGAATCTGTATAATATAAGAACGGATTCATTACAACGAACCGGTACATTACGGTTCTAGTACATCGGTTGAGAAAAATTTAACAATCTTGAAATCCTTAGTTCACATCCCCCCGTCACAACCCCCCCCTCCCCCTCTTGAGTATTTTTGTGACTGGGAACTAACAATTCATATCAGCCTGACTTCTTAAACACTAATCACGTGAGAAGAAGATTAGCAATGTCTCATAGGAACTAAGAGAGGGTCTTTCATCTCAGAGACCACCCCTCTTGGATGGTAGCTACTACTCATACTGGAAAGAGAGAATGGAAATGTTCATACAAGTTGAAGATGTCCAACTCTGGTAAATCATAAGTTTTGGTCCAGTCAAAATCGAGTACAAGAATGACAGAGGTGAAACAGTGGACAAACCTAAAGAGAAATGGGATGAAACTAACTTCAGCAAAATGGAGAAGAATGCCAAGGCTAAGAAACTACTCATATGGGGATTGTCTGCTAAAGAATACAACAGGGTCTGAGCATGCAAATCTGTCAAGGAGATGTGGGACAAATTGCAAGTCACATATGAGGGTACTAATCAGATAAAACGTTCCAAAATTGACTTTTTGAAGTCAAAATATGAACTATTCAACATGAAGAAAGATGAATCTATCTCTGAAATATACATCAGATTCACTAACATTGTAAATGAGATGGATTCTTTGGGACAAGCTATTTTCATGGAAAACTAGGTGAGAAAGATTATGAGAAGTCTTCCCAGATCATAGGAACCAAAAGTTACAGCAATACAGGAATCCAAGGACCTGAAGAAGATCGATGATCTGATTGGCTCACTGTTTACCCATGAAAATTTTCTACAGCTCCATGATGCAATTGAGACTGCAGAAAAGGGAAAAAGACTAAGCTCTCAGAGTTGAACCAATTCATGATGTTGAGCCTGAGTCTTCGAAGCCAGACGAGGACAATCTTGTCTTCTTAACCAGGAAGTATCTAAAGTTTGCTAAAACCTTTAAAGGGAAAAGGGGGTTTTCTAAAACCAAACCAAAGGATTCCACATCTAAATCAAATGTTAACCAATGTTTTAAATGTTTTAAATGTTAACCCATGTGGAAGCTTGACACACCAAAGACAAGGAAGGCAAGATTCTCAGAAGCTGATGTTAAGAAAGCCATGATGGTCGCTTGTGAAACTTGGGACGAAATCAACTCAGAAAGTGATGATGAAAATGAAGAAGGAGAAAATGTGGACAACAATGCAAAAAATGCTTGATGGCCTTGAAGGATAAAGATGATGATCTGAATGATGAGATAGATATTGATTTCAACTAGCTGAAACATGATATACATATTCTGCCTAAGGATAATGTAATTGAGATCTTGATTGTCTTCATTGAAACACATGAAAAATTACTATCTGTTGAAAATGTTCTTGATGGCAATCTTGTTGATTTAAGAGTGAATAATAGCAAGTTGAAACAAAAGAATGATGAACTCATGACTGCAAATGATTTACTGAAACTTGATATAAGGCAAGTTAAAAACAAGAACGTTGAGTTGATGTCCATCATCAAGGACCAGTCCATTAAGTTTAGGAGACTAGAAATGAAATACAGATTTGTGAAAGAAACGAGGACTGTAGATAAACAAGCTAAAGTTGATGTACCAATTGGTGAGAACATTGGACTATTTTTAAAGACACCAACTGTCAATAGAGAGAGTGATGTGTTCATTAGATTCCAAGGAGGTAGGCTAGACCTAACCAAACTGCTAGACAAAACGAATGCTCGTGTACTAGGAATGTCATTAAAAGGTGCTGTTAGAAGGAAACCTTGGAAGTGGAAAAAGTATATCGACTTGCCTGGTGATCGTATTCGCATGATGTGTGGTAGTAAAGGACATGATATCAATGAATCTGCAAAAATGCTCAAAATTGTTGAGACTAACATTTTAGTGGCAAAGAAAGCAGGTTCTACTATTCTTCCAACTCCAAAGTACTGGCATGCTAGAAAGAAGCGACCCAATGAACAGTGGGTTCCTAAATTAACAAACTAAACGTATTTGTAGGCTCAAGTGAGAGGAAGAAGCACTTGGTACTTAGACAGCGGGTAATCACACCACATGATAGGAGAAAAATCTTTGTTCCTTTCACTGGAAACCTCAAATGGAGGAAGTGTTATCCTTGGTAATAATGACAAAGGATTATTAGCTGGTTCTGGTAAGAAAGGATTAACACTTCAATACTCCATAGACGATGTCCTCTACATCAAAGGTTTGAAGCACAATGTTAGAAATGTGCAATCCCTCTAGTGTATAAAAATTGATGAACAAAATTTTAGAATAGGACATTTTTGTAGTCAGTTGTCTAGGCTGAGAATGAGGTTAGTGAGTTGTAGTCTAGGAAACCATGTAGCAAAGCAGGAGGCCACAATTGGAGTGCCAATGTGAACCACCTGGATGCAAACTATTACAGAAGGTTCTGGATAAAAATTGCGATAAACATGGGCAGCAAAAGATCACAAATGCTTCAGGGTTTACCATCAAAGTCTCAAGATCAAGTCACATCACAATGTAGCAAACTGGATGAAGCAAGGCTGGCTTGCAGCAGAAGTGAAAGCGCAGCAGACTGAAAGTGCAACAGGCTCATTGGTGAACAGACTGGGATCTGAGTAACGGTCATATCGAAAATCTGTACAAGGTTGATAGTTGTTGTGAGAAGGCCTTGATGACAAACTCCAGAAGCCTCACCCTGCAGTGTTGATGACAAACTGCAACAGATAGATGCTCTTATATCAATGACATCAGGGAATGGACCAAAGATGCTCTTCATGATTTTATTGCAACTTTAAAGCCACTTGCAGACGAGATAGCAGATGAAAAGGACCAAAGAGTGCAGCTGAGGAGACTGCAGCAAAAGGTACAGCTAAGGAGACTGCAACAAAAGGTGCAGTAGAAAGAAGCGGTGAAGAAAGGTCTCAGGAGGAGAGACGGCCACAACGAGCTGCAGCAGAGCAAACGACAATTGTAGCAGAGGATCCAAGCAGCAGGAGTACAACAGAGCAATACAGAAGATCCTCAGAGCAACAGTAGATGAGGAAGCCGAAGCACAAACGATCAAAATCCCTACATAAGGATTATCCTTCCCAAAGAGGACAGAGGGATTAATCCTTAGGAAAATATAAGTCCTCTTATGTCTGTAACAATTCTTTCTTAAAAGAAAAAAAAAAGGAATGGTTGAAAAGTGATCTTGATGTTAGAATTTCTTAGGAGTTCTGTTTGCATCAATTTAGAGGGAGATTGATAGGAATGTGCAATCCCTCCGTTGGTATAGTTGATGAACAAAACTTAAGAAGAAATTATGTATGTAATAGATGCTTAGGCTGTAATAGTTAGCTAGGTAATTACAAACTACAGCCAGAGGTCGTGCAGTAAAGGCATGCAGACGAGGGCTATGCAGACTACAGAGGTATACATAATTACATGCCAAAGATCAGATGCATACGACAACAAAAGTGTCTCAGAGTTCTCATGATCTAGGACCATTCCGATGTTCAAGGGCAGTTCCAGTAGCAAAGTGAAGTGAACCATATCGCAGTGTAAGTATGCAAGCCGAATTACAGAAGACTGAGTACAGTGCTGGGTGTAGACGAGGCTACATAAGCAGAATAAGCAGATGAGGTATGGAAGCTGTTGAGTGGGAGCTAAGTTGCAGTAGACTGACTGCAGTACTTGATGCAAGTGAAGTTACAGAAAAGCTGGATATGAAGACTGTGTAGCAGAGCTCAAGCAGCCGAGGGTGCAGTAGAGGCTGCAGCAAAGGCTGGCAACAGACGGTTGCAACAGAGACTGCAGAAGAGGCATGCAGTAGACCTGGTACATGAGTCTGGCTGCAGTATAAGTTGTACTAGAGTGGAAAGGAACAAGAAAGGGGTAAAAAACGAGAAGTTGAGACAATGGTGATGTGTACAGGATCAGAAAGCCAGATCAGTGTACTGCAGTAGAGGACAAAGCTGTCACTATCAAATCGTATAATCACGGGTTCTGGTTCTCTGAGCCTATAAAAGTACAGTAACGGGTTCTGATTCCCTGAGCCTATAAAAGGGAAGACACAATGCACAGGAGATAAGGGTGGATGAGTCTGAGAAAATTTTAAATATCATTTGACAGCTTTCAAAGAAAGAAAAGCTTTAGAGACTTGTTGTGCACGATCTGAATTGAAGATTTAGGATTTCTGAAGAAGGTTTACTAGTCTGCAAGTGAAGAACAGCAACTGCAGCAGAGCAGAGCAAGATTTAGGTTCTTCATCCTTTAGCAAGAAGTGTCTTGTTGTAAAGGGGTTTTCTTGTAAGTCACAAACAAGAAGATAGTGAACCTCCTCTTAGCTTGGCTACACTGGTCACCAAGAAAAGACTGGACTAAGCTCCTGTTACTTGTTGATAACAGGTGTCTGAACCAGTATAAATCGCGTGTCATTTATATTTCTGCATTGTTCTTCATTTCTAAACTGTTAGTTAGATCTCAAAAGGTCCAAAGAGACAAGCTTTCAAAGCTAAAGTCTCAACTATAGAACTTCTGCTAACTGCAGCAGACTCAGGTAGTACAGTCTAGCCAATAGCTTTACTGTGCTGCCTGGCAAAATTTTTGAGATAACCTCTTCACCTCTCGTTTAGGTTATTTCCGGGACTTTCAATTAGTATCATAGTCTATTATTCCAGACTTAATAGTTATTGGAAAGAAAATGTCACATTTTTATTAGTTTGCAAAGAAGTTACTAACAGCTTATTATTGTGAAGAGTCAACCGTGGCTCCTTCTAAGCTACCAAAGTATCCAAACAGTGGAGAGCCAGCTTTCTGCTCCTTTGACAAGTTCAACCATTGGAAACTCAGAATGCTTGCTCATCTAGACTCAATTGATGAAAGGATGTATGACATTATCACAGATGGGCCTCATGTTCCAAAGATACCAGATCCAATGGATTCCACCCAAGAAATTGACAAGCCTAAGTCTATGGACAAGAGACGACTGGGATCTAGTACTGGAGGATAGAAGAGCCAAAAATCAGATCTACAAGGCTCTTAATGACGATATGTTTGAAATCGTTGCACACACCACCAGAGCAAAGGTGGCATGGGAGGCTATACTACTGAGGAATGAGGGCACAAACAAAATCCGAAAAAACAAGAAGGATATTCTCATGCAGCAGTATGACAGGGTCTCAATGAGAGGTGATGAGAATCTTACAAGCTTTTATGGAAGATTCAATATTCTCATCAACAATCTCAAAATTTTAGGTAAAACCTTCGATAGCAAAGAGGTGAACCTTAAGTTTATGAGATCTCTCGAAGAGGCCTGGGGGACCAAGAAATCCGCCATCAAAGAATCGAGAGACCTTGCGAAGATGTCATTGGCACAACAAGTTACGTGACAACCCTCTGAGTCCATTGAGTTTGAGAGGGTATAAAGACAATATGTGATTCCCGGCGTTATTTTCTGAAACCTTCTACTATCTACGGAAGTTGTATGAAATAATCACAATCTTCCATATTTGGGAGATCTGATTATATTTGTAATATCCCGTAATTTATTAAATTAAAGTATGAAATCTTAATTGATTTGTTTGAATAGATATTATTATGATCGATGATAAAGAATACTACGATGGGAAGTATACGAAATTGAGTATTAAATTATTAAAGACTAACTCTATGGCGTACTGCACACCTACAATCTGGAGGTGGAGCAGAAGAGACAGATTAATAAAGTCGGAAAGAAGACACTGGCATTCAAAGCACAAGAGAAAATCCTAAAGTCCATGGTAGACGAGGAGTGTTGCAGCACCTCATCTACAAACGATGAAAGCATGACTGAAGAGCTCGCACTCATGGAAAGAAAATTCAGAAAGCTCTTCAAGAAGACAAACCTGAAGAAACTAAGTGCCAGCTAAACAAAGAAAGCAGACAGAGATGTCTGTTATAACTATGGCAAACCAGGACACTTTGCTGCACAGTGCAGACGACCGCCACAGGAGTCTTCTGCACACAAGAAGAAGAAGGATCCAAAAGAAAACTTCAACAAAAAGGAGAAGGCAAGAGCCTATGCTGCAAAGACTTGGAGTGACACAGATTCAGATGATGAAGAAACGATCTCCAATGCTCAACTGTGCCTCATGACCAAGTCTGATGACAGCAAAAAGGTATTTGACCTCTCCGACTCTGATGTCTCACCTGAGGAACTGAAGAGGCTCTTCAAGAGACCTCAGAAAGCTTTATTACTCTCAAGAGTCTCTACAGAAGGATTATCCTTCCAAAAGAGGACGGAGGGATTAATGCTTAGGAACATGTAAGTCCTCTTATGTTTGTAATAATTTTTTCTTAAAAAAAAGGAATTTTTGAAAAGTGATCTTGCTATTAGAATTTCTTAGGAGTTTTGTTTGCATCAATTTAGGGTGAGATTGATAGGAATATGCAATCCCTCCGTTGGTATAGTTGATGAACAAAACTTAAGAAGAAATTGTGTATGTAATAGATGCTTAGGCTGCAATAGTTAGGTAGGTAGTTGCAAACTAGAGCCAAAGGTCATGCAGCAGAGGCATGCAGACGAGGGCTATGCAGACTACAGGGGGCTACAAAATTACATGCCAAAGATCAGATGCATACGACAACAAAAGTGTCTCAGAGTTCTCATGACCTAGGACCATTTCGATGTTCAAGGCTAGTTCCAGTAGCAAAGTGAAGTGACCCATATCGCATTGCAAGTATGCAAGCCGAATTGCAGAAGACCGAGTACAGTGCTTGGTACAGACGAGGCTACATTAGCAGAATGAGTAGATGAGGTCTGGAAGCTGTTGAGTGGAAGCTAAGTTGCAGCAGATTGGCTACAGTACTTGGTGCAAGTGAAGTTGCAGAAAGGCTGGATATGAAGATTGTGCAGCGGAGCTCAAGTAGTCGAGGGTGCAGCAAAGGCTGGCGGTAGACGGCTGCAGCAGAAACTGCAGTAGAGGCATATAGTAGACCTGGTGCATGAGTCTGGGTGCCGTATAAGTTGTGATGGAGTGGAAAGGAATAAGAAAGGGGTAAAAAACGAGAAGCTGAGGCAATGGTGATGTGTACAGGATCAGAAAAGGTGATACCAGGTGAGTGTACTGTAGTAGAGGACAAAGCTTTCACTATCAGATCGTTGAGTCACGGGTTCTGGTTCCCTGAGCCTATAAAAGGGAAGACACAGTGTACAAGAGAAAAGGGTGGATAAGTCAGAGAAAATTTTGAATATCATTTGAGAGCTTTCAAAGAAAAGGAAAGCCTCAGAGACTCGCTGTGCACGATCTGAATTGAAGATTCAGGATTTCTGAAGAAGGTTCACTAGTCTGTAAGTGAAGAACAACAACTGCACAGCAATGCAAGATTTAAGTTCTTCATCCTTTAGCAAGAAGAGTCTTGTTGTAATGAGATTTTCTTGTAAGCCACAAACAAGAAGATAGTGAACCTCCTCTTGGCTTGGCTACATTGGTCACCAAGGGAAGAATGAACTAAGCTCCTGTTACTTGTTGGTAACAGGTGTCTGAACCAGTATAAATCGCGTGTCATTTATATTTCTGTATTGTTCTTCATTTCTAAATTGTTAGCTAGATCTCAAAAGGTCCAAAGAGACAAACTTTTCAAAGCTAAAGTCTCAACTACAGAACTTCCGCTAACTGTAGCAGACTCAGGTAGTACAGTCTATCCAATGGCTTTGCTGTGCCGCTTGGCAAAATTTTTGAGATAACCTATTCACCTCCCTTTAGGTTATTTCTGGGACTTTCAACAAGATGATAGTGAACTCACCTCTTGGTTAGACCACATCGATTACCAAGGAAAGACTGTAGTAGACCTTCGTTGATCATTTGACAACGATTGTCTGAACAAGTATAAAACCATGTGTCCTTACTGCTTTTCATTCTATACTTAGAATTATTAGAAAACAATTTAGGATACACAAGAGACAATCTTGTTATACTATTGTCTCTAATTTGGACTTATTCTGTAAGTATGCAGAAAGTTAAGTGCATATTAGCCAAGACCAGGCTCCACTGAATTGTGAAATTTTTTTTAATAGAATGACTTTCTAGACTTAACACTCATTAGAAAGAAAAAGGTCCCTTTCTTTTCTGCTTGTTATCTGCAAAAGAAGTTACTACTAAGTTATTTTATGAAGAAAGAATGGCTCCTTCAAAGCAACTCAAATGCCTTAACAGTGGTGAACCACCAACTTGCTCATTCCACAAGTTCAACGAGTAGAAGCTAAGAATGCTGGCCCATCTGGACTTAATTGATGAAAGAATGCAAGATATAGTCACAGATGGCTCTCATATACCAAAGATGCCAGATCCACTAGATGGCACATAAGAAGTTGACAAGCCAAAGTCTCTATAGACAAAAGAAGGCTAGGACTTAGTGCGGATAAACTGGAGGGTAAGAAATCAAATCTTCAAGGGCCTGGATGATGACATGTTCGAGATAGTGGTCCACACCACCACAGGAAAAGAAGCATGGGATGCTCTTCTGCTTAGACATGAAGGAACAAATGAGATAAGAAAAACAAGAAAGATGTTCTGATGCAGCAGTATGACTGGATATTCATGAGGCCTGACGAAAATCTCACTACTTTTTATGAGAGATTCAATGTCTTGATCAATAATGTAAAGACACTAAAGATGCTACTAGAAGGAAACCTTAGGAGAGGAGAAAGTATACTAATTTGTCTGGTGACCGTATTTGCATGATGTGTGGTAGTAAAGGACATGTTGTCAATGATTGTGCAAAAATACTTAAAACTATTGAGATTGATATTTCACTGGCAAAGAAAGCAGGTTGTATTTTTTTTCCAACACCAAAGTACTGGAATGCTAGAAAAGAAGGGACCCAATGAACAGTGGGTTCCTAAATCAACAAACTAAACATGTTTACAGGCTCACGTGAGAGGAAGTAACACTTGGTACTTGGACAACTGGTGCTCACGCCACATGACAAGAGAAAATTCCTTGTTTTTCTCACCGGAAGCGTCAGATGGAGGAAGTGTCACCTTTGGCAACAATGATAAAGGACTAATTGCTGGTTCTGATAAGATAGGATTAACACTTCAATACTACATAAACAATGTCCACTACATCAAAGGTTTGAAGTACAATCTACTAAGTATTTCTCAGCTCTGTGACAATGGAAATGTTGTGGAACTTATTAAAACTCACTCTGCTATCAAGATTGTGAACACAGGAACTGTGTTACTACAAGGGAATTGGGTTAAGGACATGTACAAGATCTCTCTGAATGAGATTCCCAAGAAGAAACTCAGCTGCTTCAGCATGCAAGATGATACTCCACTTCTATGGCATAAACGTTTAGGACATGCTAGTCACCATTTGCTCAACAAACTAAACTCATTAAATCTGATAGAAGGTCTTCCTTCCATGAGGTATGAAAGTGAAAGATTGTGTGATTTGTGTGCAAAAGGTAAACATGCCAAGTCTTCATTTAAGACTAAGGGAGTGATAAGTACATCAAAACCTTTATAACTCATCCACACGGATCTTTGTGGTCCCATTAGGGTAAGAAGTAAAGGAGGAAAGGGGTTTGCCTTTGTTATTATGGACGATTTCTCTATATACACTTGGATTATTTTCTTAGCCAACAAGAGTGACACCTTTGATGAGTTTGAAAGTTTCATTCGAAAGGTTGAAAGTCAACTTGAGTGTAAACTAATGTCTCTTAGAACAGATCATGGAACTAAGTTTGATAATGTTTCATTTATTGATTTCTGCAAGGAAAAATGGAGTGGAACACAACTTCTCAGCCCCCACACACACCACAGCAGAATAGGATGATGTGAACGCAAGGATCGGTCCTTAGAAGAGATAGTCAGGACAATGCTACCGGACAACATTCTACCACAAAATTTCTGGACAAAGGCTGTTAACACAGTTACATATATCCTTAATAGAGCCTTGATAAGGCCGATTTTTAAAAAGACTCCCTATGAACTTATCTTTGGTGGAAAACCTAATATGGCACACTTAAGAAGATTTGGCTGTACATGTTATGTGCTTAATAATGGTAAAGTTAACTTAAGAAAGTTCAATGCTAAAAGTGATGAGCCTATTTTAGTAGGATACTCTCCACATGGTAAGGCTTATAAAGTTTACAATAAGAGGACTATGTGTGTTAAAGATAGGTCAGTTCGAGATGAGTATGATGGGGGAGCTTGTTGTAGTTCATTGCTAGTTTGACATGGTTTTGAAGATGCTATGTATGTGTATATCTATGCTTCGATCGCGTTTTATGAAGTATTCAGCGAGGACTCTGAAATGATAATCTCAAGTTGCTGAAAAACTTAAGGTAAGTTCTCTGAACCGACTCATTAAGTAGAACTGGTCCTTTTGAGGTATGAGTTGCTATGATCCTTAAACTTTCACAATATTCATCTTGTGACCATCAAATGGTTGTCATCATCAAAATGGGGAAAATTGTTGAATCTTTTGATGTTTTGATTATGACAAACGTCACTGTACTTATGTTTGCAAAATTGTTGATGTGTAGTTTGGTACCAAAAGGCTAATATCAAAGTGGAACTTAAAGCTAATTCAAAAGATGGATCTCAGATTTTCAACCTCAAGATTGCAACTCAAAAACAATGCACAAGAACTACAAGATGGAAGCTTTAGTATTGTCCTGTAGTGTCACGAGCATTGTAAACAGGTTGCTATTTTTTATTTACCCAGTCGTAGCTATGAGCACCTAGGAATTTGGATCTATCTTATTCTATTTTTAATGATGAACCCCGTTTTCGAAAAGAACTGGTTCTTGGTATAATTACAGTTTTGTAACAGAATCCTTGATTTTTGGATAAGGATTTAAAAAAGATTTTTCACTGAATATTTTCTCTAAATATTTTTTGTTGTTCGAAAAATCAAATCCTTTGACAGAAAAATATATTTTACTGAGTAGAGAAATCTTTTTGACTAAACGATTTGTTTTTTTACAAATTCTTTTAGTTTTTAGGGATGTGGAAAAACTGTTTTTTAAACCAGTCTTCTACTTGTTTTCACCCACGACCTCCATCTCTCCACTATGCTCTTTCACTGTTTATATGAAGAAAAGGTGAAAATAGTTTTTGATTATCAAATCACAAGTGTACAATCGTCCAAAGTTTTTAGGCATCTTGCAAAACGGATTTTCAGTGATTCAAGAGGTTCGTTGTTTTGAAAAGCAATAAGGTATATTCGAACTTATTAGTGCTCATGTCTATACTAATGAAATGAAGGTATCAAGTCTATAGTCATTCGTTTGGAGTTCGTATATTGTTGTTTTGACTAGCATCACTTATGAGGTGCTCTACTGCTTAGAGAACCCTGACCTAGGTTTGTTTAAGCGCCTACAGTCACTAAGAGAGTGCCTGTATTTGGAGTTTCATTAGTCTAAGGGTAGATTAGAGAAACGAACTCGTAAGTGCATTTACAACTGGAGTCTTGCAAGAGTCTGTAAACAGAAATGATAGATTGTACTTAGGATGATTATAGTATATTTTTGTGTCTCTACACTAGATGTAAATCCCTGATCAAGATGGGGACGAATCAGTATAAATCTTGATGTGATTTATTTTTCTACAGTGATTGAGAATTGGAAAACTGAAATCTGTACAAAACTTGAACCGATTCATTATAACGAACCGGTACATTATAATTTCAATACATCATTTGAGACAGCTACAAAACTTGAAATCTTCAATTCACCCCTCCTCCTCTTGAGTATTTCTGTGACTGAGAACTAACAGAAAGGATTATCATTTTTGCCGTGAAACGTAAGTGTCAATATTCTAACATACTTGAAACAAATAATCCCACCTTTATTCTATCCTCGAAACAAAAACACTCTCTAGGGCACTCACATCTGATATATTAAAATTTTTACTTAACTTTTTACTATTCATTATATTCCATTACATCTCATTATATCCTATTTTATATAAAAAAAATACAATATACGACAATATTATTCTATATGTAAAGATCTACTATTTTTATTTTATTTTATTTTTTGTACATGTACTTAAATATTTTTTTTAATATCATATCATATTTTTTATCCATGCATTCTAGTTTTTCGTTTTTTAGGTTCTCCAATAAATTGAAGTACCTTATGCGAATGCTATGACCTCAAAACACCACTTCGCATCTGCCCTCGACCTCGGATCACCACTTCATCTCCTTGAGATTTTCGTCTAGTCCTCGATCCAGCGATGAGAATCGTGATTTTTGTTTAATCAAGTAATTAAGGGTCTGTTTGGTATTGTTATTAATTTTTGTTTTTTTTTTTTTCATTGATTGATGAAACAGAATTGCTTCTTTCTCATTCTTAAATTGATAAAAGGGAAGTTGAAAACAGAAATCCAGAAAAAATAGTTTTCTGTTTTTGATTCCTTATTCATTTTATCACAGTTTTTAATTTTTCTTTTTCAAAAAATTCACTTTATTTTGTAAAGTGATTTGTTTTTCATTATTGATTTTTTTTTTTATTATTGGTTTTGATTTTCACGATTTTTGCGGTGATACCAAATAGTCCCTAAGGTTCCGAATTGATCGTGATCGGATCACATGACCAGGTCAGATCTCGATCCTGTGTTCTCATTCCGATTCGCTTCAGTTTCCCTTTTTGATGAAACGAGTTCGGCAGTGAAGTGTGGGTGTGGTCTCGGGTTCTTCTTTTTGAAATTTCTGTTCAGTGTTTCGTATTGTGTGTTTTGAGCTGAGCAGCAGGATTTTCCGGTGGTTTTGATTTGTTTCGCGTGTTGCATTTGGTGTCATTGATGTTGAGTGATGTTGCTTTGTTGGCTTTGAGTTCAAAATTTATTTGTTGGCTATGAACGCGATCGGTATGTGGTGGGCGAAGGCATTGCCCACGATTACGGACCGGCATTCGTTTGATGGGATTGGTTAATATTTTGACATATTTGGTGTGTGGCAGGTCAATGAATTGTCTGTGACTTTTGAGGACGAGTGTTAAGATTCAACGCATTGGTGGACCAGTACAATGATATCGGTTGGCATTCGCATGGGAGTTTTGTTAAGATTCAGTGGTATTTTGAGGACTGCGGTTTGAGATTTTGGTATAGCAGTTTATCGATCTCAATTCAAAGATGGGTTGAATGCATGGAGCAGGGGGCTATCATCTTTACTTTCCCCTTCCTTTCTCGTTAACTTCATTGCTTTGATAATGAAAACTACTGCGTAATGCTCATTTAGCAGGTCTATTATTGGCCAAGTCGTCGAAACAAGGAACTGCAGAATATCATGCTGTCGTCCTCATGGTGTGGTTCTTCAACTGTATGCTTGATATACGACGTACGTTGGTAATCCTGGTAATCCCTCAAACTAATTTCTGCTCTTGCATGGTTTTCCGTTTTATGGATCTTTTACAATTGTATGTTTTTTTCCTTGTCTCTCTCAACTACATTTTTGATCCTGCTGTTCTATTCATGGCACTATTTGTCTCTTTTTGTTATCTTTGGATAAAGTTTACCTAGAGGCAATTGTTACAAGTCTTTCAAAATTTATGGTGAGGGTATGACTAGTTATGGGTGGGGCTGATCTTTAATATCGTAATATTTCATTCGATCTCTTCAAGTATCGTCCCGTCACAGAAGCAACTAGTCATAGTGGAGTTTTACTCCTTTCACTCTATATTCGGTCCATCTCATCAGTGTGGAAGGCTCGACCTATCACAAGGTGTAGTGACAGCTCCCCTTGCTATGGTCTAAATAGCTGTAGTCGTCTTCAATACGTGTCACGGAGGCCCTCTTTTCAAAAATAAATAAATACTAATAGAGTCATTTATATTTTGGGGTTATTTTATAAACAAAATTACCAAACTAAATTCACAAACAAGTTAATTATTAAAATGGATCTGTTTTCAAAATGTAGTGAGAGAAGACGCACTACGTGATCCCAAAACGAAGACGTCGTGACCCTTTAGTATAAGAGAAAGTGTCCTGCGCCTTTAGTTAGGATGAAGACGCAGGGCGCCTTTAGCGTTCTATGAAACTCCCACCCACATCGGCCTCCTTTATCACCGAGACATCGTGCACCACCGGATAGGTTTACTCCATCTACCTATGTATTAGGTTCACCACCGGATAATGTTGGCGGCCCAAGGACAACAAGAGTTAGGGTCAGGGGAGGCCAACGAGGACGAGACTGATTTATTCTCTATTTATGTATTATGTATTCTATTCTTTTTTTATCGATTATTTCCAAAAACAATCATCAATGTATCATAACTACAAAATCTGTTTGTTTGTCTAACAAATATTTAAAAAAAAAATATCTGATCATGAAAAAAGACACAGGATTAACACTTATAAATTAAATCTATATTTATCTTTCACTTTGTAATATGCAATCCGATGTTATGTATTAGAAAACTCCAACTATTATGTCTGATGCGATATCGTTTCATGCATCATCTCTACATTTCTTAATGGTTTTATTTATCCTTTTCATTTTATCTGTTATTTTTCAAGAATATGGGATTCATCAAGATAGAGATTAAACTATATGTCGGAGGAAATTGATTGTCCGATCTAACCACGGGAGAAATCTCTTGGTTCGATAGACAGTTAAGAATATTTGAGATGCGTTTACTAAAGGACTCTACGCCCAATTGGTGGCCAGAATTCGAAGGGAGGATGGCGCGTTCAAAACGAACTCCAAAACGAACTATCTATATATTTAAGGTATTTGTAATTAATAAAAAATATATAATCTTGTTTTTTTGTAATTACTATATCTTATCATCCATATATCATGTTAAAATTTTTCAAGTTATATCAATATAACCATAACAATTGATCAATCATTATTTTTTTACGGAGTAATATTTTTTAATGAATCAATCATAACAAATATGATAATTTACGGAGCTATATTTTCAACATAATGACAATATTTAAAATATTTTGACCGAATGATAATATTATTAATGGGTGTGGGTGTGGGGTGTGAGGTGTGGGATTATTTCTCCACTCACAGGAAGGTGCCCTGCGTCTTTAGGGAAGGCGCTCTGCGCCTTGAATTCAATCAAAGACGTTCTGTGCCTTCTTCTAGGAATGGTACAAGGCGCTTTCTCTCACTACATTTTGAAAATAGACCCATTTTGATAATTAACTTGTTTGTTAATGTAGTTTGATAATTTTGTTTATAAAATGACCTAAAAATATAAAAAAACTCATACTAATATGATTATGGTGGCCCTTTTACAGTAGAATTGCTGCCAATGACTTTTTCCTATTATGTCAGGGTTATCTAATTAAGTACAGAATAGAACTATTTTCGTCTCAATTTAATTATAATAATATAATTGGATACGATATTTTATGTGTGTGTTAAATTTATATGAAATTTGATGAAGAATGAATTTTTATTTTAGAGATAATAGGATGTAAGTGAGATTTAGAAGAGAATAAGAGAAGAGGAAGGAGATGATGGGATAATTTGATTATATTATTATAAATTTATTTTCAAACAAACAAAATATAAAAATGTTATATTTATATTAAAACTAATTAAAAAAAATATTATAATTAAATTGAGAGGAAGAAAGATTTAAGTGTACAGTTGCACAAGCAACTAGTCATAGCAGTTGAATCAAAGACTATCCTATTATAGCGGGGTTAGCTATACATGAACGGCAGTTTCAATGACTGCCTTGTGCAATATCCTTATTTGGACTTTGGCACAAAAACCGGGTTAAGTGGAAAACTGTATGTCCGAGAAGGTACAGCTACTACTACTGGTGTGGACATGCATGCAATAACCTATCAAATAAAAGTAAGAGCTGTTTCCTTCCTTTCAAAATATAAACAATAATATAATTCGATATACGGATTTATATATCTGTAAAATTTATTTAAAATTTAATGAAAAAAAGATATTTTTTTTGATGATAGTGAGATTTACTGTAAGAGTTATGAGAGAAAATAATAAATATATTATAACAGATAGGGATTATTTTGATAATTTTTTATATGAAAAATTCATTAAATATAATATATTATATATATTTTAAAACGATATAAATAAATAAATATTTTTTGTATTATGAAACGGAGTACAATGGTTACAAACACCTATCAGAATAGGTGTTTCAACTCCTATCAATTGTCTTTTTATATTGCTCCGCTTGGCTTCTATTAATAGTAACAATGATGTCGTTTTAGTTATGCAAACTGTTGTGGAACACTTCATCTATCTGGTCATAAAAATCAATCTCAATTTTGGAAAAATTTTATATTCCGTGAAGAATTTTGGACACATAAAACCTAATTTCTTTCTATCATTTTTTTCCCCAAATACGACACGATTCTTCTTCCTTAGACTAATTTTCGCTTAATTTTTCGAGCTTCCTATGTATTATTTTACATGATTTGATGATGTCCATGAAAATATGAGTCGTGTTTTATTGCTAATCAATCTAATGTACTTCTGATTTATTATGTCTTCTAAGTAGACCGCCGATTATGCCCTCTATTCTAGGTAATGTCTTCCTTTCTCCGATTTATAAGCCTAGATCAGGTTGCTTTTTGCACCTATATTTCACAAATCCAGCATCTAGATCTCGTAAATCTAGGTGCTAAATATTTAAATCTTGCACCTAAGCAACTGCTTCTGGCACATAGTCCACTGCTCAGGGCCTTGTTTTTGTTGATGTTGCACCCGGAGCTTATTCATGTTTTCTGACTCCAAAACCCAGTAGTCATCAGAAGTCATCTTAGACCCTTTTCCATATTGTGAATTACTTGGGTGAATACAATCACAACTCGTAATCAATTTGTTGTTCAAAGGCTTCGAGTTATCAACTCCTTTCCTGGCCACCCTTTTCTCACTATATGCAATCCTATACCTTGAATGTCTTCACATTCTATTTATAGTGGAGTATAGACCAGACATTTATATGTATGCTATGCTAGATCTTGTAAACTGCTGTTTTATGAATTGCATGCATGCATGGACCATTCCTGACTTGATCATAATCTCTATTTAAACCTTACTGAAATCTGCCTTCACTTGGCACTCAAAACCTCTTCCCGGGTGATATATATCTATCTCTACGTCTACGCTTCACTCATGGCGCCACTCATGTGTTCTTTTCTGATATTGTTCATAGTTAATGTTTGTGCTATTCCGACGTCCTTGGGCGGTGTTTCTTTTCAACATAGCAAAACTAATCGTACAGGCTTTAGAATTGATCTCCATCACCGTGACTCTAACATGAATCTGACCAAACACGAATTAGTGAAGCGTGCACTGCAAAGAGAAAAGGTTCGACTGCAAAAATTTAGAGCTATGGAAAAAACGAGCTCCTCCGGTGCTCAAACCCCTGTGTATAGTAATGTTGGAGACGGCGAATATCTGATGCGTATTGCAATTGGAAGCTCCCATTCTCCAGCAATTGCCATTCTTGACACTGGCAGTGATCTTATTTGGTTTCAGTGCAAGCCTTGTAAACCTTGCTTCTCTCAACCTTCGCCAACCTTCAACCCAAAGACTTCTTCTACTTACAAATTGCTGCCTTGCAATAACAAATATTGCCAAGCTCTTCCATACTACGTATGCGACTCAAAGAAGTACTGCAGCTATGAGTACGGATATGGTGGTGGTTTCGATACTGTGGGCTACCTTAGCTCCGAGACGTTTACCTTTAAGGATGCTTCTTTTCCCAACATAGCATTTGGCTGTCCGACCAGTAATGAGGGAGAGTTCCCAAAAGCCGACGGCTTGATAGGAATGGGGGCAGGTCCCTTGTCCTTCATTAGTCAGTTTTCGTATGGACCGAAAGCTTTCTCTTATTGCTTAGGTCCGGTTGGAAGCCCTGAAGTTGGCTCCTTGTCTTTGGGATCTTTTGCATTTGCATTGCCCAAAAATGTTCCGAGCATCGAGGTACCATTACATCCAGATAGTAAGAACCCCACGTTCTACTATGTTTCAGTCGAAGGGGTTAGCGTGGGTGAAGCCAAGTTGTCCGGCTTGAGCTCCGTCTTTGAGACAACTGGTGGATGTATTCTGGATTCAGGGACAACTCTCACTTATATCCCACCCAAGGTCTATCAATTCATCGTTACTAAACTTGTCGCTAAGATTCCGCTGCGCCCTTACTTGTATGGCAGTTCTCAAGGCCTTACCATGTGCTGGGAACATACGAAGAACGTTACTTTTCCTGAAATCGCGTTTTATTTCGATGACGGGAAGAAGTGGGGAATCCCAAGCAGCAGCTACTTGCTTGCAGATACGATCAATAAAACCTCATTGATTTGCACGGTTTTATTAGATTCCACTGAACTTGGGACGAATATAATTGGGAATTATTTTCAGCAACATAATGTGATACGTTATGACATTACTAAATCAACAGTAACGATTGCCGGCCCAACCGACTGCAGCAAGATCTGAGGGTTTGGAGCTTGGAATCCTGCTGTGAACTTTTGTTCGATAGGAGGGACTGATGGTTGTTTTAATAAATCAAACCAAAGATAGTTTATGTGCTCATCTCTTGTTAGGGTTTGGATAACTGTGATCTCCGACTCTTGTACTATGTGGTCGCCATGCTATGTTTTATCAAACTTTTTAGTAAGTATCTAGAACTGTTATATGTTACATCCACTTGTGGTTATCTTTTGAAAACAGATGTTGTATGCAGTATGCTATCTCCATTTCATAATTTTTACAATGTCTACATATTTTTCATTATTTATATGCATAAATACTAATACTCAAAAAAAAAAAAAAAACAATTTAGCGACGGAAAACATCCGTCTCTAAATGAATAAAATCCGTCGCAAACCTATGTTAGCGACGGACGGTTCCGTCGTTAAAGCCTCGTGGCAAAACCAAAAATAGCGACGGATCCGTCGCCAATGTGAATAAACCTACCGACGGACGGACTTTCCATCGCTAGATGTTTATTATTTAAAATGTAAAAAGGAATTAAAATGGATCTCACATGACGACGGAATCCGTCGTTATTAATTTCAAAATTGGAAAAAGAAAATGAACGTTTATTAATGGAGACGAAATCCGTCGCTAACATGTTAATATTTTTCAAAATATTTAGCGACGGAATCCGTCGTTAACTTCATTATTCAGTTAGTATTTAGCGACGGATTTCGTCTCTAAGTTCATATTTTTTCTTTATTCCGATATTATTTAGAGACGGATTCCGTCGCTAAAGACTATTTGATTTAAAAATAAATAAATAGAAAATACAGAAACTACAGAAAAACCCTGTATTAAATTAAAATCAAACTAAAAATAGATTCCATTTTAATGTTTTACAACCGAATTACAGTTTGTTCGATAAAAGTATATGTTCAAAGCCTTGATAATCCTACATCTTGTTGCTCGGGAGGGCTTGCATCGTCATCTGGTGGAGGAGGAAATCGAGGCAAAGGCATCCCAGCCTGCGCCTGGCAAGTTGGTGAAGGATCCATCCCCATCTTGGCGAAGAGAAGTGCCATCTGTCATCGTAGCATGTCCGTTTCCTCTTGTTGGCTGACAACCGTTTGTTTAAGGAAACTGTAGGCCTGCTGTTATGTGGCAACGGTGTCTCTGAGTTTGACGACTTCTTCTTGTAGACGGTATTAATCCTCAGGCACAGAATGAGAAGATAGGGAAGATGTCCTGGATGCCTGGCTGAGCACGGACTTAGGATAGTATTG
>JAOVYX010016731.1:0-23872 GCA_035668315.1 Drosera spatulata
TTTTACTTTTTTGAGTGTACAAATTAAGGTTCTTAACTTTCAAAAATGGATACTTAACACTCCTATTGAGACACATAGACCCCCTCACGTTTTAAATAGGACAAACTAAAGCACTCCTTTTTAAAAAATAGACAATAAACCCCCTTTATCACGCATTATCTTTCCCTTAAAAGTTATTTATTACATGTATATAAATCACTTACAAAAAATGTAAAATCTTTAATTCAACCATTTTTATTTTCAAAATTATACTAGGCACAATTGTTAAAATGATCAAATGGTCATTTGAGTGTATAGGGAAGAAGACGCTCATTCTTTTCATATTTATCAATATAAAATGTCTTAAATAAAACGAATTATGTCCATTTTATCCTTTTTTTTAAAGTAAAATTTCTATTTTACCCTTTACCATATTAAAGACTTAAATTCTTGAAAATCTTTTGCAATGATAAAGTATTCAGTTCCAAGAAAAATTACTTCAGTTTAAAAGGAAAATATGGACTATTTTTTATCATTTGAAAAATGAAATGTCATTTTGAAAGAATTAAACGTTTACACTTTAAAAATGACTATTCTATACTCTTAAAAAGTTTTTGGACGAAATAATTCTTCAATATAGTTAAGAATAAAAAAAAAATCAAAGGGTTAAAAAATACTACAAATTAATTACTCCCTTCATCCTAGAATAATAGCAACATCAAGACTATACACGGGAATTAATATGTGTGTTGACTTTTACATGTAAAGATTAATATGCCTTTGCAATTGTGTGGTGGAGAGGAGGGGGAAAAAAAAAGAAATAATAGTGGGATGAGATGATGTAACATAAAATAAAAATAGGGATATTTTGATATTTTTGTTAGAAATATTTTTCATTTTAGAAAGTGTTGTAATTTTTTTTGAACTGACAAATTTAGAAAGATGTTGATATTATTGTTGGACGGACGGAGTAAATGATTTCATATGTAATAAATTATTTAGGGGATTATGTCTGATAAAGGGGTTAATTGTCCACTTTTGAAAATACAGTATACTAGTTTGTCCTATTTAAAAGGTGAGTGGGTCATATCTCATAATGGAGGGGTTAATTATCCGTTTTCTAAAATAGAATACACTAGTTTGTCCTATTTAAAAGGTAAGGGCGTTATATGTCTTAATAAGGGGTTAATTGACAAATTTGAAAAACTGAGGACACTAATTTGTCCACTTTTAGAAATGAAGGGGTATCTTTTCTCAAAAGGATTAATAATTTCTTCATTGTTTGATACACATGGGATTAATATCTCAAAAGGATTTTTTTTATCTCATCCTACATCCCACAAACCATGTTTAATATAAATGAGATTAAAACAGTAAATTTTCAAATAAGTTTATTTATGTGACGATCATACGATGTGTAGGTCGATGGTTGGGTGGAGGGCGAAGATCGGTGATCAATGATGGGCCAATGGGTGCGATCGGATAACAGTCGCCGATCAATGGTGGGCCGATGGACGCGGTCGGCAATTGGACGATAGGTGGTGAGCGGGCGGTGATCAGTATTAGGCGGTTGGACGGTGGTCACAGGCCGTCAGTGGTGGGCCGGCATGCTGGCTCGGGCGGAGGTCGGATGGCGGTCGAGGGTTGAGCGGTGTGCAGGGTCGAAGTCGGGCGACGGTCAAACAACGAGCGAGGATTAAATAATGGTGTTGAAATACTTAACCCCGTAGAGGGGTTCGATAATATCATAGGAAGATGTGATTTATATTGAGAGGATTAGAGGTTTTATCCATCTAAGTTGAGGATTAATTATCTTGTACCAAACATGGTATGGTATTGTGAAATTTACCCATAAATTAATGTAAATTATTAATAAACCCAGCAAAAGAAATGAAAAAGACAATTCAAATGAAACAGGAGTGCAGAAAATGCATCATTGCCAGACCTACCCGAAGTTCCCCAAAATTCCGATCAGAACCAATCCATCATTTGGATGAGAAAAACAAGCGATCCTTGTATCAATCACAGCCCCCAATAAAACTCTAACCGACCCGAAACTAAACCATGAAACATCCACGCTCATTATACACAAATAGGAGAGCAGAGCGCACCTGGTACGACGAGGTGCCGGATCCGAAAATGAACCCATCCGGGAAATCACGTCTCCCATACTCAACCGTCGCCGCCGTCGTCATGGGCACCGCCGCTAGTATTCCGATCAGAACAAGGGGGAGCAAGAAGAAGAGCGGAGAGGAAAGTGTGAATCGCGCCATAATCGGCCGTTCTCTCTGTTCCGCTGCTCCTGGTTTCTCGGAGAATTGTCTTTGATTGAGTTGAGCGTTTGGAGAACAATACATGGAATGTGATGGGATGGGACGGGACAGAGAGAGGCGGAGACATCAGTTGGGGAAGCTCTTTGGCGGTATTCGAACTTCCGTGTGATGTGATTGTCAAGATTGTCGGCTAGTAAATAAGTATTTTGTAGTTGCGTGTTCACTTTCCGCGCTTGAACCAAAAAGTCTCTGTCAGGTTCTCGAATCTCTTATGTACCACTTCAGATTCAATCTTGTTAAATTTACAAGTTCATTTTTGTTAATTCCTAAGCTCAAATTTGCAAGTGTCAATTTTAACAAGGGATAAAGCTTTTTCGGTATTTATTTAAAGAAAATCAAAATTTTAGATATTTGAACAAATAAATAATGATATATCATTCTAACTCTATTTTCTTTTTCTTTTTCTTTTCTTTTTTTTTTTTTTTGACAATGATATCATTCTAACTCTTAATAATTAAAAGAACACAGACTAGTTTTCATGAACAATCAAAATATTGTACTCCTACTTAAACTTTCTATGGTAGAGCCCGTCATTGTTTCAGTGGTGGAACATCGCGCCAAACACATAAGGGAAAAAATGGCCCCGAGTATTTTGTTTATATCGCGCCAAATGCAATCAAGAGAAAGCGTCCAAAGCATCACATCCCAATCATTCAACATCATCTTTTGGTCCTCCACAACTTTGGAAAGAGGTTGTTGCGGGTGGAACAAGGAATCTCCCAAGCTTACAAAGACAATGTAATGTGAGTCCCTGGTCTATTTTCCGCAATGTGGTCATTATTTATTGGGCTTCTTTCGTGAAAAAAGCCAAATGGAATAGTATGAGTAACATGTTTATTGCTGTTATTGTGGCCGGATCTTCTCTTGTCTATGTTGCGTCAGGGAATGCGAAAATAGGAGTGCAATTGATATGCGGATCTCGAGTAACGCTTTTGTTTATGATGTATAATAAGGATAATACTGAGTTAATCTCGTCCTTTTCATATTTTTACTTCGACGGGAATACCAGGGCCAACGTTGTTGTATCCATATAGTACTGCGGTCTAGACAATTCTCTTTGTTTCAATCTATATAAATAAGTATGTGGTTGTAGCACTAGATTCACTATATAGATAAGATGATGTAAAGAGTCGTGGTGTGAGACATGGATGTCGATGACTAAAAATTTAAGGCTGATGATGATCTGCTGACTTTGATTTGGAAACCGATTATGAGTTATGACTTATGAGTGGGAAGCAATTGATAATCAGATGATCTAGGTAATGTTCAGATATATAGAACAAAGAGCACTAGCGATCCACTTTCAAGACAGCCTATGCTTCAAAATCGAACAATGTGGCTGTGTGAAATATTACAGCTACTTTTCTCTATAACCTTATAGCATAGAGCTGGTAGTTTTAAAGGTTTTTTTATCAAAAAAAAAAAAAAAAAAAAAGAGAAAAAAAGAGAAAAAAACAAAAAGTTTTGATACCAATTGTGTGCTTGCCAACTTGTCCCAATATCATATAGTTATCGATACACCATCCAAAATCTTAGAAAGTATACAATTAACTGTATACATATTGCACCTAATCAAGTGCTAGACAAGCCTAGCTGCTGAAATTGCTTTGAAGAAAAGACCGAAGTATATTCAGCTCGGACGATGCCTTCAGATGATACGTTTCTGCCTTTCAGAAAAGACCGAAGTATATTAATATTGATTAGCAAGCGGGTCCTACAGAAAACGGGTGAGGACGTACATAACGGGCAAAGTAAAGGTATAGAAATAGGGGTCCAAGTGTAAGCTTTCGGAAGAAATCATGAAGAACTTCTTCGTGATAATATTCTGTACAACTAAAATTTCTAGAAATAGGCTTATCAATTCCACTGAAGCAGCACCACATCCTCAGGTCTGTGAACTTTCTACTATGAGCCTATCATCAGTTTAATCAGAAACAGTTTACCAAGAGAAGAGTGCTGCAGCAGAATGTACGACAAGAACTTTGTTCGTTCCTCAGAGTATCACCTAGTTCTATGGCAAGCACTTCTGGCAAACTGTCGAATAAGATTACCCCTGAACGAAACTTATCGTTTTCTGGAACACTACGAATTGCTGTTTGGATCCTTGCAACTGTGCAACATAAATTTCACAGATTTTCCCTTATGAATTGTCCTTGGGTACACTGGTTCATAGTGCTTGGAATTCAAGGGGATTATAGAATCCAATAAACGTCGAAAATCACCCATACAAGTAACATCCTAAATTTTCTTTCAATGAGTAACATAAATTTGGTATTAAGAACAACTATTCCCCCTACAGAGATTTTATTTTGTAGCTAACTACCTATCCTCCCTACAAGGTCAACCAACAGCAGAAGACCTGAATTTCTCCACGAAGCAAGCTTCTACAAACTACCCAACACAATCGGCCAAATGATATGCATATCATTTTCCAAAATTTTGTTCAATATAGTTGCATATACTCAGCAGAGAGTGAAGAACAGAAAAAGAAAAAGAAACTCAGCCAAGAAATGATAGGAAAACAATTGACACGAACAGAAAGAACCAGATGCATAAACAAAAGAACACACACTAAAGTCACACAGGAGAAGAATTTCCACATGTCTACAGCGAAAAATTAATTCCATCAGTTTTTTTTTTCTTTTTTTTTTTTTTTTGAAAAGATCAGATCCTATTTCATAGAACTAAGGTTAACAGAAAATACATAAGAGAGGTAGTGTTCGCCTAGCAAAATCTGTTGGATCTACATATCAGGATTACGAGATAATTGAAATAGCTCTTGAAAGTCTGGATATAGCTTACTGTGAGATTAAAGGGGGTGAATAGTTTCTCTTTCAAACCTTACTGTTAAACTAACAAAAATCAGTTGGACAGTAAAGTTATTTTTTAGCTTACTGCAGTAAGGTTTCGTAATGCGAAACCTTAATGCAGTACCGTTGATTCCTTTTAGTTTATTGTTACTCGAAGTTGATTAACAGTGGGGTTAAAGATAATGAAAACAGCAACAGAAAAAACAAAGGTTTTATACGGGTTAGAATATATAGCGAAAATACAACTATATTCCTTACTCCACTTTTTCCTTCATTATCAGTGTGATAAATCAAGAGGATAGCACTACATGTGATTATTTTAGGCACACAATTAATCTATTATTTTATAACGTGTAAATGACAATACAAACCGATTACAAGATCTTTCCTTCTCCTCAACAGGACTTGAAATAGCCTCTTGAAATCATTTGTCTAACACCAGTGTTATTCAACTCTGCTTTCAATAGCTGACTCAGATCTTCAGCGATTAACTTCTTTCTCAGCTCGCTTGAAGCCTTACTGTACTTGTCTTTCAAAGCAAAGGAGATTCAGCAATTCAAAGGTTACAAAACCCTTGCCTTGTCTCTGTATTTATAAGCAATCCCAAGTTTGTAGCCATTGTTGGACTCGTCCTTTCTTGAAAACGTGACTTTCATGCCATCCTAGAACCATATTCACAAACCTGTGACCTTTGATGTTGATGCAGAAAAGTACGCTGACACAGCACAGAAGGCAACCCGTGAACTTTGACTTCTTCTGAACCCTTCTGTAGAACTCAGCCTTATTGTTCCTCAGCCTTGCTACAGTAACCTCACAGAAACAATTCAGGATCAATCTTTCCTTTATCTGGACCCTTCTGTTGAACTCAGGCTTACTATCCTTCAGCTTTGCTGCAATAAGCTTTCTTTAACCAGAAACAATCTAGGATCAACCATTTCTTATTGTAAAATCCCCAATGTCCAAACCTTACTGCTTTTTTACTCATAACCTCAATGTTGTCAACCTTACTGCGTTTCTTTGAACCAGCCTTACTGCGTTTCTTTGAACCAGCCTTACTGCGTTCCTTTGAACCAGCCTTACTGCGTTTCTTTGAATCAGCCTTACTGCGTTCCTTTGAACCAGCCTTACTGCGTTTCTTTGAACCAGCCTTACTATGTTCCTTCCTGAACCAGTCTTGTTGCATTTCTCTCTGAACCAGCCTTACTGCGCACCCATTGTAGGCTCACTTTTCAAGTAGACCAGTCTTAACCTTGGTACATACTAAAACATTCTAAGACTACAGTTTGTGTATCACTCAATTTTTATTCATCATGGGTTTGACTCAACAGCCCTGTTTCTTGAGAAGACCCATTTTTATAATAAGATATATTTCTTTTTGAAATTATTCCACCCAAACAATATCCCCCCTCCCATTTACGTCGACTTCTACTCCAAGTCTCACCCTTTCATCAAAAAAATTAAAACCCTGACTAAAACTTCGTAGTTTAAACCTCCACTCGTAGTCTCCCATTATCTAAAAGTTTTTTGTTCCAAGGATCTTCTCCACCTCACCTCCAACATTTTACGGCCCGACAAACCTATACCTCAAAGAAGGTATTTGGGATTCTATGAGCTACTTCAGCGCATTAGAGCAAATACATTTGGAAGAGTTGTCCTGACTATGAGTGAGGTAAGTATTCCACCTAAGGATAATTATTTGTACTATGGGTTACCATGTTTCCCTTTGAAAGAATCAAACACACAAGACAAGAAAAACAATAATGAGAACTCAATAATTAACGTGGAAAAACCCGAGCACCGAGAGAAACATCCCACAAGAACACCACCGCAATTACGGTAGCAAATCACTATGAAGATGAACAAGGGATTACAGAGCCGTCTTAGATCTTAATAGATCACCAACCCAAACCCTAATCTTCTATATCATATGGTAAACCCGAAACAAAGGTATATATACTGGATCTCAATAAAAAACAGCTCAAAAAAGATAATATTTTACGAGACGGAGATTGTATCGTGCCCGGGCATCCAGAGACACTGCGTCCCGGCGCTTTGAGAGTTTTTTCGAAAAACCAAACCTGCGCCCGGGCGCTTTGATGCCTGTCACGAGACCCTGTTTTCATCAGCGTCCTACCGCGCCCGAGCGTGACATTGCACTACGCTCGGGCGCTTTGATACCTGACCTGAATCATCCTCAAAGCGTCCAGAACTCCTTTGTTTCGACTCCCACGATCTCACATCATATTAGATATACCGTTTTTCTCTACGAGAGCGCTGCCCTCGCACTCCCGCCCCGGTGAGCGATGGACACATTTGTCGTGAAGGATTTGATAAGCTCAACACCCTTAAAAAAAAAAAAAGAAAAAGAAAAAAATTGAACACAAGAGACTGCCCCAATTAGAGAGCATACGCGGTGTAAGTTTACCTTTTCTTTTTTCTTAGCAGTGCAAGTTACAATAATGAATTTCTGCATTTGTGTCACCACATAGATTCCGCTTTTGCTCGTATAAAAACCTAATATAAGTATAGAACTACTTGAATTGCTTTTAGTTTGGGACAAAGTACAAACCATGAACTCTCATCTGCCACCTTGAACTTCTCCTTGTTTCTGTTTCCTTTTGTCCTCGATCTTTTCCAATGGATCCAACACAAACGATAACCACATGCTATTCTTTGTAGAAAACAACCTTGTAATGATATCCCACACCTCATCTTCGCATCCTCACAGTGAAGTCATAAGTTCTCCTTGACTGTTATCATGAGCGTGTTCCACTTCTAAACATTTTCGAGTTTAGTTGACTCGGTAGCGTCGTTACCACCAACTATCTCCCAAAGAGTTTGTCCCAACAAATAAGACTCCACACAAGGCTTCAATTCTCGATAATAATAATTATCGACTGTTTACAATCCTTCTCTCAAATCAGATTGCTCCCCCATCTTCAAAAGTTTACTATTTAAAGTGAAACTCAATCTTAAGATCCTCAATGATCTAAAGTTTACCTCCAAAGTGGTCTCATACCACCAACAAATACAATCTTGTGATCCTCAGCGATCAAAAGATTACTTCCAAAGTGGTCTCAACACCACTTAAGTGCTTAATTTTGGTGGCTCTCACGCCAGGCAACCAGTAGCGGTTAGCCCGAGCCCTTCTCAGATTGCTTTTAACTTGCTCCAATACCCTTCCTAGATAGCCTTTTCCAGAAGCATTCCTCACAAATAAACTTCTCTTATGCTAGCATCGCCTTTCGGCCGCTAGCATAATTATTTTTCTCCAAGAACATTGGTCCCTGACCACCCTCTCTGATATCAAATGTTGAGTATTTTTAATGGATCCAAACACAGAACACTCGCAATGTATATACAAAACAAAGTGACTCACACTTTTACATGTGTATTATAAATATCGAACTAATCGATTACACTAAATTGAACACCGGTTATACATAAACTCTCACACATACCCACACCCACACACCTTGTTTATAAGGCTACATTTTTACTCTTGTAGTTATCTTCCAAGGAGTAAGCACCTCCTTCTATATAACTATGAACCTTTTTAATCTTGATCACGGAACACAAGTAGTTCATATTAATGTCAATGGTCAAGGAAATTGGGTAGAGAGAGAGAGGAGTTGAATGTTATACGTTTTAACAATATATACCAAGAGGATAATAATCCAAGATCAATGCATAAGCAGAGAATGCATAACTAATATTTGAACATTAGACCAATATATTCTCGTAAGTAGCTCACATGAAATATTTGCATGTACCAAATACCAGCTTTAGTCAAGTTAGTTGCACTGAAGATCAAGATAGCTCAAGCTATTTTCAAATATTTGTTCAACCAGTATGACGACATTAAAAATAACAGCAATATCAGATTAACTGGTATGGTTAATAGATTGATTTAGCCAAGATAGACTCTTGTCACCATTGCAATCACAGCTCAATCAAAGCACACAGAATTAGCGATCAGAAAAAGTTACCTGACGGCATCAAGCAAGCTTCCAATGAAACTGTGCAAGTACTCCACTCTTGAACTATCATCGAGTGACGTGTTACGATCTGTTCTTTGACCTGCCAACAATACCATCATGGACATCAGTGAAAAAAAAAATACCCACATAATCCCGCCAAGTGTAAAGTGTGGGAAGGGTGTTAAAGCTTAGTCCACCTCCTATCTCTCTCACTCCCTTCTTCTTTGAATATACCAAAAGCATTCCCACTTCAACCGACGATATTTTTTGACAAACAAGGAATCAATATTCTTGACTCTTGTTTTTCATGTGCTATTATTTATCTATCCTACTTATTTGATTACTAGGGGAGTTCATATGGGATCCTTCAATTCTATGCCTATATAAGAGGAGTTGCTCCTAGGCTTGTTTCTCATCAATTAGCTTTAGAGGCAGAGAGCCTTTAGTACAAGAAACAAAGTTATTTCAAGTATTTAGAGTGTGTCTCAAATAAATTAGAGTGGTGTGTAATTTTCAAGTGAGTGTAAACACATTTGTGAGGTTGTTTTATAAAGTGAACGACTTTGTAAGATTCTACTCTTATTAGAAATTACATTTCTCGATATATTTTGATTTCGACAATCCGATTTTTCAACAAGTGGTATCAGAGCCACGTCGGAAGTGTGCAGTTGATGAAATATTATTTTTATCAGACTCGATAAATAAATTTTACCAATCTGTTAAAAATAAAATTAATAGAAGAAAATATTTTTACTGTTCCTATTTGGAATTGTGAAATATTACTACAGTGGTAAAAATATTTTTACCACAGGGTAAATTTTTTTTTACAAAGTCACCATGACAAGAGTTAGCAGCTCGGTCAATAACGTCGAGAAACTAAATAGTAACAACTATAACACTTGGAGTATCAGAATGAAGTTCTACTTCCTCGATTAAAATCTCTGGGAGATTGTTGACGGGTCTGATACAACACCACCAAAAGAGCCTAAGAACGACCTTAAGAAATGGAAGGTCAAAACTGATAAGGCGATGTTCGCTCTTACCGTTTCTATAGAAGATGAATTTGTATAGAAAATAAAGGAGGCTAAGATGCCTAACCACCTTGTTTGTCAAAACAAACGGCGCTTGACTTCAACAGCTGGAGAATGAGCTTATGTCAATATAAAGCTCGACTTGTTGCTCGCGGATTCTCACAGAAATACGGACTGGATTATGATAAGGCATTTAGTCCAGTGGCCAAGATCATAACTATTCGAGTTCTCTTAACACTTGCCGCAAGCAAGTCGTGGAACCTGTGGCAGCTGGATGTCAAGAATACTTTCTTACATGGAGAGCTGTATCATGAGATTTATATGGAGCAGTTGAAAGGATTTGAGAGCAAGACCTAACCTTCACACGTGTGCAAGTTGAAGAAGTCACTCTATGGCTTAAAACAAGCACCGAGAGCATGGTATGGGAAGATAGCCGAGTTTCTTATTCAAAGCTGCTACTCAGTTACGCTAGCAGTCTCAAACTTATTCGTGAAGGTTCGATGTGAGAAGATAGTAGCAGTTCTTGTCTACGTGGATGATCTAATCATCACGAGAGACAATGAAGATGAGACACGACAAACTAGGGCAAATCTATCGGTTCGTTTCCAGATGAAAGAGCTTGAAGAGTTGAAGCACTTTCTGGGACTTGAAGTAGATCGAACCAAGGAAGGCATATTCTTGTGTCAGCAAAATTATTCCAAAAATCTTCTATTGAAGTATGGAATGCTTGACTGCAAACCTGTTTTAACACCAATGGAGACGAATGCAAAGTTATGCTCAGGTGAAGGCAAAGACCTTGAAGAAGCGACAATGTACAGGGAAATAGTGGGGAGCTTGATCTACCTCACTTTGCCAAGGCCTGACATTTCCTATGCAGTTGGTGTAGCCAGCAGATTCATGAAAAATCCTAAGAAGCCTCATTTGGAAGCAGCTCGACGAATTCTGAGATATGTCAAAGGAAATATTAACTTTGGTATTCCATATAGGAAAGAAGGTCATTCCCAGTTGATCGGGTTATGTGATGCTGATTATGCTGGAGATCACGATGCTCGAAGGTCAACTACTGGCTATATGTTCAATCTTAGATTAGGGGTTATCTCTTGGTGCAGCAAGAGACAACTAACAGTGTCTTGTCAAGTATAGAGGCTGAATATCGTGCAGCAGCTGTGGCAACTCAGGAGTGCACGTGGTTGATGCAGCTGATGGAGGATCTTCATCAACCTATTGATTACACAGTTAAGCTCTACTGTGATAATTAATCAACAATCCAGATGACAGAGAATCCGGTGCTTCATGCTCGTACTAAGCATGTGGAGGTTCATTATCATTTCGTTCGAGAGAAGGTGTTACAAGGGAAGATCGAGTTGAAGTACGTCAACACTAATGATCAAGTTATAAATATTTTCACTAAAGGACTTAGTGGGAATAAGTTTGAAGAGTTTAGGAAACAGTTTGGTATGACTACTCGTTCTGCAGCGAGAGAGTATTCATTGAGGAGGAGTATTAAACCTTGGTCCACCTCCTATCTCTCTCACTCCCTTCTTCTTTGAATATACCAAAAGCATTCCCACTTCAGCCGATGATTTTTTTGGACAAACAAGGAGCCAATATTCTTGACTCTTGTTTTTCCATGTGCTATTATTTATCTATCCTATTTATTTGACTACTAGGGGAGTTCACATGGGATCCTTCAAGATCTTCTATGCCTATATGAGAGGAGTTGTTTGTTTCTCATCAATTAGCCTTAGAGACAGAGAGCCTTTAGTACAAGAAACAAAGTTGTTTCAAGTATTTAAAGTGTGGCTCAAATAAATTAGTGTGGTGTGTAATTTTCAAGTGAGTGTAAACGTATTTATGAGGTTGTTTTATAAAGTGTACGAGTTTGTAATATTTCTCGATATATTTTGATTCTGATGATCCCATTTTCCAACAGAGGACACCCCTGTAAACAAGATGATGTACACAGACGTTATCTCTATTTTTATATAGAGGCTGTTTCTTGATAGCCTTAGGTGTCGAACCCACGATCTCACGGTTAGGAGGGAGTGACTTATCATTGAGCCAATTCCACTTGATATGAACATTAGTGAAAAGGATCAGATCAATTCATAAAATGACATCAGAGAGTGAGATCACCATTCTCATGGATGTAAATAGGAGGGTTGCCATTCCAATAGCGCTTGCATGCCCGATTCCATCACAGGGAACTAAATCAAATACCAGGGTTAAAAGACCGAAGAATATCATATAACAACACTGTTTAAAAGACACTGCCCAACTTCAAAGTTCACAGATGTCAAGGTAACAAGACAACCACTAAGTTATCTAAAAGGTAACAAAGCGTGTATGGCATACTATGAATAGACAAAAGGGGGCAGTAGGCCACTTTAGCTGCCTTTAACGTGATTAGAGTGTTAAGATGCAAATAATTTTGTGAACCTTATATCATCAGGTTTAAGTTTTAGTAGAGTCGCCGTTTTATGATGCTTCTTGTTTCCAGTAAAATAGAAAAACTATAGAACTTAACTCAATGGCGAGTGATATCTTTCTGTTCACCCTTGTCTATCATGCTTTCTAGGTCGATATATGATGTGTCCAATTTTGTAGTTGTATTCTGCTTATAATACTAACTAGGTATGTGTCTTGTTAAACCTCGGGAGTAGGAATGACCTAGGTGGTAAGCTTGTTGTCTAAACAGACACGTACTCCACCAACACCTAATTGTCTGAACGCCATGAAAACATTGGATATGAAGTACGAAGCTGCAAAATAATGAAGTTTCTTCTCCTCGATCCATCGCTGTCAAAATCATCTGTAGAAGAAACGAAATCTTATCAGAAGATTCAGAAAACTAAACCATGTAATTTCTCAAACTAAAATCGAGAAATTATTCAATCAGGCAGAAATGACGCAGTTGGTTTTGTTAGCCAAATGATGCGATCATAAAGAATGAAGATCAACAAACAATTCCAAACTATAAAAATTTACTATGAGTTGGAAAAAAAAAAAAAAAAAAGAGTAGACGTACACATTATTGCCACACCCATATCAGCATTAAAATCTCTGAGTTGCCAACTGAGGCTGCTAGGATTATCTTTGACGTAAAACGAGAAGTAATGGTTGAAACCAATGAAGTCAAACGACCCCTTAAGCAGCAATGATTCCTCTTCCGAAAAGGCGGGAAGTCACGACCCCACATTCTTCTTCATTATTTGTGGGTAGTCTCCATATACCATAGGATCCATAAACCTGATATCCAGACAAAAAGTAATTAAGGGGAAAGAGGGAGCATAAATTCGTACAAATGGAACATTTTATGCTTTTGTAGGGGCATAATGATGTCATACGAGAAGAATGACATAAGTGATTGCATGCTGATATATATTATCCATGTAATTGTGATATTTTTCCCTTTACCACCCAAGAAAGAAGTCATGAGCTCTTTTGCTTGCAATCAGATCTTCCGTTGAATTTGTGTAAGGAACAGCATTAACCCCCAAAAGATTGATTCCAACAAACCCACATTGTTTGGCCTGCATAAACACCGGAGTTATTCCCATAAAACAAGAGATTATCTTTGAAGAACATCAGTAGTATGGTAAGCAGGATTTGATACAAGGAAAGGTCATTGTTGTATAAACTATATGGACTTGGATTTGCCTATTACACACCAATACAAATTTCCTGATATGTGGGCCACAAGGAGATTAGAGAACCCGCTACCCATGGACAAAACAAAAATATGATGACAAATCGGGCCGTGGATGCATCATACCTGATATTTTTTCTTGAACAGGTTTGCAGCAGAAGCATGAGCAAGCAACATATTGTGAGCAACAATGTAAGGGTCAGTAGTAGAATTGCCTCCACAGCAATTAAATCCAAAAGGAAAAGAACAACGCAGAGGAGGTGATTGTCCGAAGTCATAACCACCTAAGGTAAATATATTTCCTTCATTAAAAGTCGTCCAATATAGAACCCGATCCCCAAATTCCCTGAAGCAGACTTCAGCATATGCTGTGAAGTCGTTCCTGCATTCTTATGTTAAATAATCAGGAGTTTGGATGAACGAACTCATTCTGTATCATCTTCACCTCACCACCAACATGAAAAAGCCAAACGCTATAGAATAGAAGGCGTACACAAATTTCCGGTCAAGAAAGCCTCCATACTCATCTTCCAATGCCTGCGGTAAATCTACATGCAGTAATGTGACATGTGGTTGAATCCCTACATGATTAAGAAGAAGGAGGCTGCCTTTAATTGATTTTCAAAGTGAAGCAGCGCGGTTCGCTTGGTTTGAAGCAAAAGGTACAATAACGAACAGAATGAGTGCAAATGCTACGACTCGTTTATATATGCATAGCATGCAAGTACTATATGGCAAATTTTTTCAAGATCTTTGTCCTTTTCCGACAAAATTTATCTTTCTGCTTTTTTGTGTTCTGTATTTCACTAACTATAAAGCATGTAAGCAAAAACAAAGTAATACTCCAGTCTATATCATCATGGCGAGCAATGATGTGGAATCAAATACAAAAAATTTAGAAGTTGTAGAACCAGTGTGTGACTTTTCTGAGGGCTAAAATTCGAGCAGTACACATATGTCACACTTAATAGGCAAAGTTAGCTAAAACAACAGTTAATCAACTAAGGTTTAAATCAAATATGAAAAAATAGAATCCAGAGTGATTAGTAACTATAGCTCTGTCTTACCATGGCTTACAAGTTCATTGATGAGATTGTTGTAGTACTTCAAACCCTTGGGGTTTACCGGTCCTCTTCCATCTGAAGGGGATGATACTATTGGAACATGTAAAAAGAGAATGCTTCGTCAAATTGAACTCCAAACAAACTAGCAGCAAAAATCATACAAGGAATAATCTTGGCCATGAGATGGAGAATCTGTACACATCTAATCCTGTATCCACCATAAGTTGAACATCTTCCTACACATCATAAGCATCATCAGTGCATGATTACACTTTCTGGACACAAAAACAGCGTACCAGAAAAAAAAAAAAAAACAAAAAGATTTGCATGCAGTAAACACTCAGTTGTGCTATAAACGTTGAGTAAAAGAGTATATAAATGATAAATAGATAACCGAATAAGATATATACTCCCAACACGAAAAGCACTTGCATGTCCAATACTTGAACACGCAACTGATGTGCCTGCTAATTAATTTGGATATACTCCATTAATTAATAGCACAAAATCCCATCTGATTCGGAATGTAGCTCACTACGGATAAGAATAACCACAGTAATACGAAAACACAAGGATTTATTTCCAGCATACAACTAGATTCATTCCTGCTATTCACCTTATATTTGTGATATCCATCACAAGCGATATCTCCGTTGCCTCCAAGCCAAGCTTCTGAAATTTGATGTACCAATGTCTATTAGTCAGAAGAGACATAGATAGACACATATATAGATATAAAGATTAAGGTTGCCTCTTTGAGAATATCCTTGAGACACTTTACAGTTTTGACACCTTGCTATACACTACACAGCAAGTGATTTGTGACAAGAGACTCTTTTCCATGGTTATCTTGGCTAAGAATATGATGCCAAAACACATATGGTCTCATAAAATTGTAAATTAACAGAGAGAGCTTGGCTGTTGATTAGACATCTCAATTAGATAAGTGAGCTTGGTTGTTGGTTAGACACAAGCAATAAGGATGTGTTATTTATAGTTTTTACTTCCCAATATTATCAAAAGGAAAAAAAATGCTTCCAAACAAAAAAAGCATCTCCGTCTGCAAGGTATAACTGTACAGTTTAACCCATTTTGTTCCCATGCAACTCTAGATGGGATCCTATCGAGATGCTGAACGAATATGACTTTCTAACTGTGAACCAGCTGAATAATTGGAACTTCAAGGCAGTTGGCACATCCATTGGTCTTAATAATGATCTCGATACCTCATACGCGATAGCATCGGTTACAATTTTGTCTCTAAGTCTCAGTAAAGGAAGTTGATGATTCAAACATCGAAAATTAACTGAGCACTAGGAAAAAGAGATTGAGAAACTAGCGAGAATGGGCATAGGTATCAAAGATACTAGGAGTTCTTCCGTCCTTGCTTGCAGCCCCCTCCACCTTCACCCGCAAACCATAAACATAAAGGACCAAAATGAAGCTACAGAATGGAACAATCTCCAAGGTACAATTAGCCATCTTTAAGGCACACAGTCCCGAGGCTCGCGTGCTATTTGCCCAATTAAGAATCCTGATGTTACAATTTCGACCCGCAGAATGGATCCTCAAGTGGAATAATTAATTTATTCGCCAGGATGCACGAAATGATGTTTGATTACTTCATTATGATGAAATGCATCATCTTTACAAAAAGAGCAAAGCCCCTGGTATTCATTCCATGGTCCTGTGGCAGGAGTCAACCATTCTATCTATCCTGGCATGGTATGGTCCCTTTCTTTGAACCCTTCAATGCTTATCGATTAAAATAGAAATATCACTCCCTTACATATTGTCCTTGTACCTATCAAGATTTGGCTTGAAAACAATAGCCATTAATTTAACTTATTTTCATCTTTCACACTAATGACTAACTTATCAGATGACTCTAATTTAGCATCATCAGCATTCTGACGAAGCGATCAAGAGGTTGACATCTTTAATCGGTAACAATTTTCAGGAGAGGGGTAAGATTACGTATATCTCATCCACCCTACCCCCGTAATTGATGAGATTATGTGGGTTCTTGGTTTGCCTCTTGTTCTAACGGAATGGAGAAAACTGAGGGAAGCAGACCTGATAAGCAGAGGTTCCAGAACCAAAGACGAAACCAGCCGGAAAATCCCACCTGCTATACTCCTTTGCAGCCACCACCTGAGTTGTTCTATGAATTGAGTTTTGAAGAAACTCACGATTTGATTCTTTAACTTCCCAGTTTTCGAAATCGATTTTTCAAATTCTATCCTAGGTATGTGCAACCATCGGTGTGTGTTTGCTGTGTTCATGGCTTCTTCTCTGTTGCCCGTTTTTGTTTATCAATACAAACAAAGAGATTTTTATCATTCATGAAAAAGTTTTGATTTTATTCAAATAAAGAAGAAGAAGCTATGGATAAATGCTTCACCGTCACATAAATTTTCCTCATTTGAAAGTATTCATTTATTCTTGAATCATATTTCTTACAGTGATTTTCATTTAAATAGAAATGCTATCACGTATGAGGTATCGAGATCATAATTAAGACCAATGGAATCGCCAACTGTCTTGAAGTTCCAATTACTCAGCTGGTTTACAATTAGAAAGTCTTAGCACCCTATTTGTTCAGCGTCTCGATAGGATCCCGCCCAGAGTCGCTTGGAAACAAAGTGGGTACAGTAATACCTTGCAAACGGAGATACTATTTTTCGTTGGGAAGCAATTTTTCTTTTTCCCTTTTGATAATATTGGGAAGGAAAACTATGAGTAACACATCCTTATTGCTTGTGTCTGATCAACAACCAAGCTCACTTATGGAGTTGAGATGTCTAATCAACAGCCAAGCTCGCTCTATGTTATTCACATTGTTACGAGACCATATGTGTTTTGGCATCATATTCTTAGCCAAGATAACCATGGAAAAAGAGTCTCCTGTCATAAATCTCTTGCTGTGTAGTGTATACCAAGATGCCAAAGCTGTAAAGTGTTCTCAAGGATATTCTAAAAATTAAGGTTTGTAACGATCAAAGATCCTTGGATTTTAATGTCACTAGTAAATTATTGTTATTAACTTATGCGAATTAATAACAATATAGCACCAATAAGTAAAAAATAAGAAGATGAAGAAAACCATGGGATAATATGCGAATTATCCTTAGACATATTATTTTACGTGGAAATCCTTGCGGGAGAAAACCACGGAAGGTCACAGACGACGAAGAAATCACTAATCAAAATAAGAAGATACAAAGGAGCCACCCCAACATTGAGATCACCACTAAAAGAGCCTAAGAAGTATAACACATTTTGTACAAAGGCTCACAAACTCTCTAAGGGAAAATGTAGCTCTCTTAGGAAATTTTGTGGACAAAATATTATGAGTTTTCACTCCTAAGAGCTTTAGATAATGACGAAACTTTGAAACAGGAACAGCTTTCATCAACATATCTGCTGGATTTTCTGCAGTAACAATCTCGATCACCTTGACATCTTTAACATCCGTACAAAGTAATAACGGATGTTAATGTGTTTAGTCCTCTCATGATGCATATGATCATGGGTCAAGTGAATGGCTGATAAACTGTCACAGTGAACCATAGTGATGTCTTGCTTCAAACCTAAGTCTGAAGCTAAATTCCTCAACCAAATTGCTTCTTTCACTGTTGAAGTAATAGCCATAAACTCTGCCTCTGTAGTACTCAAAGGTACAGTATCCTACAAAGTTGCCTTTCAAGAAACTAGCCCACCACAGAAAGTGAATACATACCTTGTAAGTGACCTTCGACGATCCAGATCTCCAGCATAGTCTGAATTTGAGAACCCTTCAACATTATTACTGCCTCCACCTTGCCTTACATCATAAACGAGGCTTAATCCCGATGAATCCTTAAGATACCTAAGGATCCACTTCACAGCCTGCTAGTGACCTCTACCAGGTCTGCCCATATAACAACTACTTCAATCTGTGCAATGGTTTCTTCAAAAGACAGACTTGGTCTTTCATTCCTGGCAGTGAAAACCCCCCTGTCTGGCACATATAGATCTCCTCTTCTAACTCATCGTGTAAGAATGTCGTCTTCACATCCATTTGCTCAAGTTCAAGATCGAACTTAACAACCAAAGGTAGAAGAACTCGAATAAAAGTATGTCTGACTACAGGAGAAAAAACTTCAGTATAGTCAATACCTTCCTTCTGAGTGAAATCCTTATCCACCAATCTGGTCTTGAATCTCATATCGCCACCATCGCCTACTTTCTTCTTTTTGAACACCCATTTGCACCCTACGATGCGCTTTCCTTTCGACAAGTGGAGTAGAGTCCAAGTGTTATTCTTGTGAAGAGACTCTAGTTCCTCTTCCATAGCTACAGTCAATTGGGCACATTCTGAACTAACGACGGCCTCCCTGAATGACAAAGGCTTATTCTCAACTGCCTCACTAACAATGTGTGCATACGCCATCAAATCTGAATAGCCATATCGAACTGAGAGTCTGATCTCTCGTCGTTTCCTATCACGGCTGAGTCGATACTACTGTATAGTAGGTCCTACCTGAACTGGATCTGGTATTAGTGGCTCTACTCCTGGATCTTCTGCTTCTTGAACTGGCTACAAAACATCAAAGGGAATTGTGGAATCTGTGGATTCCTCATCCCGATGCTCCACCTCAAATGTCGATCTCTCGACTGCTCGTGTCTTCTCCACTTGTTGCTGAATATTCCCTTGCTGATAAGCTTTCTTGGCTAACATTGACTCCTTGTCAAATGTGACATCTCTTCTGATGATGAACCCAGGTAATGATGGATCAGTAGAGTACAATCTGTACACCTTCACACCTGACTGGTTTCCAAGAAAAATGACCTTCTTGGCCCTGGGTTGCAACTTCCCTTCGCTGACATGGTAATATACAAGACAACGAAAACATAAAGGTTGGAGTAATCAACGGGCTTATTAGACCAAGCCTCATAAGGTATCTTCATGGATAACGCTGAGGAGAGTGACCTGTTTTCCAGATAATAGGATGTAATACAGCTTCAGTCCAAAACCTTTCCTTCAGCTCGGCTCCAATCAACATGCATCGTGCTCGCTCCATCATCGTCCGGTTCATGCGTTCTGCTATCCCATTCTGCTGGGATGTGTAAGTGACAGTGCAATGTCTCACAATGTTTTGTCTTTGCAGAACTCCAGAAATTGTTTGTTCACAAATTCCATCTCGTTGTTGGTTCGAAGCCTCTTGATCTGCCTACCGGTTTACGTCTCAATCAATTTCAACCATTCCTTGAAGGTCTCAAATACCTCCGATATGTCTTTCAAGAAATATATCCAGACATAACAAAAATAATCATTGATGAAGGTTAAAAAAAATAGTTTTTACCTCCCATCGAAGCATTCGGAGATGGCCTTCACAAATCTGAGTGAATGTAGTCGAGTGTCCTCTTCGTTATGTGCATTGCACCTCCAAACGACGCTCTTTTCTATTTGCCGAGAATACACTCCTCGCAAAACCCGAGCTTCTGTGTATTTGATCCTCCAAGAAAGCATGCTGAACTCGGAATATCTATCCCCCGATTGGCCATATGCCCAAGCCGCGTATGCCACAACTTCATCTCAGAACTAGCCTCACCATCACGGACGGACAATGAATTTGCAACAGCTGCAACTCTATCTTGTGTCATGCCGATAAGATAGTACAATCCAGCACGAAGCCGAGCCTTCATAGTCACTATACGATTCTCTTTGACCTCCATGTCCCCATCTTGAGAATAATAAGAACATCCTTCACAATCAAGAGAACCCAAAGAGATAAGATTCCGCCTCACAGCTGGAACATATCGAACATCTTTCAATGTTCGCGCAATACCATCCCACATCCGTATACGAACATCTCCCACACCATCGGACTCAACCAATGTGACGAACCATTCCCGATGAGGACAGATGTGAAAGGTGCAACCGGAATCCATCACCCACTCTAAAGTAGATGCTACCAAGGACTCCACAGCGAATGTAAGAATGATCGAGACTATCTGCGTCTCGACAATACCAGCGACTAGGGCTTCCTCCTTCGAGCTTCTATACTTTGATCGGCCTCTAGTCTTATCCTGCTGTCTTCGATCTTGTCTTCCTCTGATGAATGGCGCATCATCAGAGCTTGAGGGCCTGGATGACTTCGAGAACTGGTGTCTCAGCTGGTTACTGGTCAAAGGCGTCTTAACGTCTTTCAGCGACAAAGAATCTCTACTATGGATCATAGTAGTCACAAAGACCTCAAAGCTGCTACGAAGAGAGCACAATAGAATCACCGCCGCTTCTTCGTCTTCTATGATGACTACAACATTTTTCAGACCAACAAGAATAGTCTGAAATTCTGTTAAATGCTTTTCCAGTGAGGTAATGGACTCCTTCATTTTAAAGGAATGGAGACACTGCCTCATGTATAAACGAGAAGCAACAGATTTGCTCATTGGCAGTCTTCTCCTCCAGGACGTTCTGAAGAACGTCGTCAGACAAGCATAGCTGTAAAGCTGTGCGTGCCTTCTTATCCATCTTTGTCTTATCTTCTTCTTTTATTTCCGTCGGTAATTTATCAACCCCTTTTAAAACCTCTTCGATTTCTTCTTGGGTTAATAAAGCAACGACTTTAACTCTCCACAGATCAAAGTTATTTGTGCCTTCAAATTTTTCAACATCAAATTTCATTGGTGCAATCGTATAGTAAAAAAGTGCGAAAATAATTTTTTCACTGAAAATCACTGTTCACCCTTACAGTAACCAAAAACATTGTTCATCGTAAGAAAAATTTCTTCCGAAAACAAGACAATAAAATCCAAATGGACCTAATTAAATCGTAAGGTTAACAACGTTCGTTCCTAAACCTACATGTGCTAACCAGGTATAGGAAATAAGGATTGAAACGTTCCCAAGTTCTAATACTAGTTTATTATGACCATAGATCCTTAGATTTTAATGTCACTGATAAATTATCGTTACTATTATGCGAATTAAAAACAGTATAGCACCAATAAACGAAAAATAAATAGCACAAATAAAAGGACACAGTATTTTACGTGGAAACCTTTATGGGAGAAAATTACGGGCGGTTACCGACGACGAAGAAATCACTAATCAAAATAAGAAGATATAAAGGAGTTATCCCAACATTGAGATCACCACTAAAAGTGCCTAAGAAGTATAACACTTCTTTGTACAAAGGCTCATAAACTCTCTAAGGAAAAATGTAGCTCTCTTAGGAAATATTATGAGTTTTTCCTTGTCTTTTCATTGCTTCTCCTCTTGCCTTCATATAAGACATTGTCTTCCCCGGATGAGATGAAGCAAAAAAAGACAAAGGAGATCAACCAAGCATACACTCAAAGATCTTCAAGCATGAATAATAAGGAGTCCAAGAAAATCCACCGAGCATGCTCCTCAATAATTTGAGGCATGTGAAGTCAACAAGGTTCAACCTTAATCTTGATATCTATATATGTGGTTATCTATGTCCTTCTGACTAATATTTATTGGTACATCAAATATCAGAAGGTTGGCTTGGAGACAACAGAGATATCGCTTGTGATGGATATCACAAATATAAGGTGAATAGTAGGAATGAATCTAGCTGTCTATTGAAAATAAATTCTTGTGCTTTCGAAGTACTGTTGGTTATTCTTATCCGTAACGGGTTACATTCCGAATCAGATGGGATCTTGTGCTTCTTTATTAATGGAGTAAATCCAAATTAATTAGCAGGCACAGCATTAGAGCATGTTGGCGGTTCAAGTATTAAATATGCAAGTGCTTACTGTGTTTGGAGCGTAGATCTTATTGGTTAACTATTTATCATTTATATACTTTTTTTTACCGAACCTTTATAGTACAATTGACTGTTTACTGCATGAAAATCGTCTTCTTTTTTTTCCATTGTTTTTTTGATGTAGAAAGTAAGTATGCACTGTGTTGGAAGTGTAGGAAGATGTTCAACTTATGGTGGATACAGGATCAGATCCATACAGATTCTCCATCTCATGGCCAAGACTTAATTATTCCTTGTACGATTTTACTGCTAGTTTGCTTGGAGTTTATCTTGAAGAAGCTTTATCCTCTTACATATTCTCATAATATCATCCCCTTCAGATGGAAGAGGACCGATAAACCCCAAGGGTTTGAAGTACTACAACAATCTCATTAATGAACTATTAAGCCATGGTAAGACAGTGCTATAGTTACTAATTGCTGCGGCTTCTATTTTTTCATATTTGATTTAAATCTTAGTTGATTAACTGTGGTTTTAGCTAACTTTGCCTATTAAGTATGACATATGTGTACAGTATTAATTTTAGCCCTCAGAAAAGTCATACGCATAGGTTCTAAAAAACGGTCAATACAAAAAAAAAAAAAAAAAAAAAAAAAAAAAAAAAAAAAAAAAAAAAAAAAACGGTCGATACACATAGGTTCTAAAACTTCGAAATTTTTTCTATTTGATTCCACATCCTTGCTCGCCACAACAAATCGACTGGAATATAGCTAGTGAAATACAGAACATAAATTTTTTGGGAAAAGTACAAAGATCATGAAAAAAGTTGCCATATAGTACTTGCATACTGTGCATATATAAAGGAATGGTAGCGTTTGCACTAATTCTGCTTGATATTGCACCTTTTGTTTCAAACCATGCAAACCACACGCTTCACTTTCAGGATCAATTCACTACTGTAATATTCCTGAAAGTCTTATAAATAAAAAAAAGAGAAAGATATCAGGTTGTTATTTTCACAAGATACAGCCCATAATTCTCTCCGTAAAAAGCTCAACAACCTGTTAATATATATATTGTTATGGACACGTGGGTTTCGCATCAATCAGAACATCCCAGTCAAGAGCAGAGACAAACCAGAAGGATAAGTGTGCTCGTCTCGTCTTCGTTTCGTCTCTATTTTCGTCTCGTATTCGTATTCGTCTTTGTCTTCGTCTTCGTTTCGTCGTCATTCCCGATCGGATCCGGCCATCCCGACGCCGGTCTTGGCTTCGCTGCCGCGCCGTCGTCGGAATCCGC
>JAOVYX010016732.1:0-23871 GCA_035668315.1 Drosera spatulata
ACTCCTAAACAAATCAACCATAATCCCTATCTTTCTATCTATCAAGTTCCCAAAACCTTGTGATTTATCTTAGTTTACAAATTCTGCAACTTTAGTTAGTTATTAAACCAATTGAACAAACCCCCCTTCTAGAACAGTAAAAGCCTTAAGTTAGTTTAGTTGATCAGTTTCAACTTTCTCTGTGGGATCGACCCCTACTTCCACTAATACATTTAACTTCATATTAATAGAGTGAAGTGGGTGCTCTTAAATATAAATTTGACGTGTAAACGACAGCACGCATCACTAATCAGTTTAAATAGACGAATACAACAATTCAAATAATCTCGTCAAATCAACAATAAGGTCCTAGAAAAATAAAATGTACGCATTGTGACTATGAGGCCTATGTATCGAGATGATGTGGTTAGATAGAGATTAAGAGATGCTTGTTTTTACTTTTATTCATCATACTGCACGTGTCCCACATTAAATGCAACTTTTGATTTTATATGAGAATTTATGAATATGTTGATTTTCGTATGTGAAAACTAAATTATTCTTGAAGTTGTGTGAGAAAAGTAAGAAAGAAATAGGATGAGAAATGATAATGAAATGAGTTGATTTGATATCAAATAAGAGAGATAAATGCTATATTTTTTATAAGACGAAAGGAGTAATTTTTAAACTATTCATAATACAATATCATTTTAATGAGAAGCTAGATACAATCTCACACTTGGATTTGGACAAAAAGAGAACACAATTATGAACTTGTTCGTAGCATAGAAATTTTTCTATCTCGTGGGCTGAAACCCATTTGCAAGCCCAACATCATTAACATAAGTAGCCTATGCATGAAGGTTAAGTGTCACACACGAAAAGGTTAAGTCACATACCCATTAGGGATGTGTCAAGTCCCTTATTTACTACCCAAAAAGTAAGTTTTCTTGACCCTAATCTGTCGTCATCTAATTTGACCTGAAATAGTTACTAATTTAAGAATTGGAGCCAACCTCCGAGGTATCCATCTCGAGCCTGTCTAACCAGTCTGTTGTTTTCTTGTGTGATTGTAGGTGCGAGATTCCGAGTTAAGCCAGGACTCACAAGTAGATTTTCACCATAAAACACTCGGGCTCACAAACCTGGGTTCCCTATCCGTCTAACGACTTTCTAACCCAACATATTTGACGTCAACCGTGGGGTTTGAATCCAAAATATCTCGAAGAAGTAAAAACACCCGAACATAAGAAGAGCAGAATCAAAGCAATGCGCAAGGCAGCCCGCCTCTACGACTTGGGGTTGCTGCTACGCAAATTGGCTTAGAGGAAGACGTATAGAGTCCCCAAGAGAACCTGAGACTAGTGACCACTGAAATGTTTGTACCTTTCCAAGTGTAAATGGAGAATCAAACGACAGTTTCAATGAAAACTATCACCGACTTGATGAATCAAAGGCTGTCCCCATGGCCCGTCACGGGGGAAAGACTTACCACCCAATGAGTCCCGAGAATCCAGCATCAAGGGCAGGGCTAACCGAGGTACCACAGTGTTAAGTTCATAAGTTTTGATGATAGCATTAATTGAATAAATTGATCTTATAGGTTGTTAGAAAAACACACAAAAATTCAGGCCTTCCCCATTGGTATCAGAACTGAGATTGGTGTAAGTACGGCACAGGCCTTCTCTAGTTTCCATAAATGTGACATAAACATGAAAAGTTCTTATTTTGGTGATTATGCTGAGATTGATAAGTCCTTATTGTTTATTCTGAATATCCTATTTATGGACTAACAATATATTGAACAAAATTCGACTAATTTGTTATCAAAATTGGTTTTGGATTGTTTTGTAGGTATGGAAGGTTTTGGAGACCTAAGAATGGAAAGAAGATCAGATTGTTGTCTGAAGGAAGATACAGATCTAAACTTGTTGATTCCTGGAGTTTTATAAAAAGGAGATCATCATCAAGGAGCAATGCAATCGATTGTCTACATAACCTTGTAATCATATTGCAATCAAAGAACAAAGAGTCAACTTGTTATCCATAGAAGTCTAATCCAGCTCCATAAACATCCACAAGCCTAAGACGACAATCTAATGACTAGAGAGTTGATCAAGAAGACTTCCTTGGTTCATGGTGATCAAACCAGAGGAAGACTCGGGCCTTATTGAAAACAATGGTGCCAAGTTGTAAGGAGTACAATCCAGGAGATTAAGGACCAGAGAAGTACGAGATGTTGCTACAAAGGATTGAAACTGAGGGTATACGAGTTCTATTAGGGAGGATAAGAACTAGAGGTGCTAAGACATAATCCTGGGTAGAACAGGGTGTACTTAGAATGACGACTGGGATTGGTACAAGTTGTAATTGGTGTTGATTGTGTAACCAGGGTGTTGATGATACAGAGATTCTCTGACATTGATCTGGAGGATTGGTGAAAGAGAGGAAGAACGATGTGTACTAGTGAAGGGAATCACAGTGCAAAGTTTTCAAAAATCTCATTGGGTACTAGACGTAAATCTCTTGTTGCATAGTTTTAGGCAAGAGACGAACCAGTACAAACACTGTGCCCACTCTCTCTTTACTGCTTTCGTTCTTGATCACACAGCAAATAAGTATACAAAATAGTTGATGACTTACAAATAAGTAAACAGGTTGAGAAAGACCCACGTCTTCCTAAAGACCCAGGCCTTCCATATCAAGAAAGTGAAAAAGAGTTTGAAAATCCATTGATACTCAATTCACCGCCACCCTTGCCGCCCCCCCTCCCCCCCGCTCTTGAGTATCCTCTACAAACCAACAATTTGTATTAGAGTAGGTTCTTCTTAAGGCTAACTATCTGAGAAGAAAAAGCTGAGATTGTCAGAGGTTGGAAAGGAGGGTGCATCTAAGCACAGGGCACCACCGTTTGATAGAAACTACTATGCTTTCTAAAAAGATAAGATGGAGATCCATATTCAATTTGAGGACTGGAAGCTATAGGAGATCATCCAGAATAGACCTGATACGACTGCCGCCGGACGTATAAAATTAGAATTTAAATTCGCTCACTCTCACTATTAATTAATTAAATTAATATAATAGTGAAAGTAAGGGTCGATCTCATATAGACTATTGTGCAAATGATTTAAACTAATTACTAATCTAATCTTACCTAGAATTATGAAGTAGGTTTTTTTTAAGCGAGGGGGAGGGGGGTTTCTATATAAAGAAGGTATGATTAAACAATAAGAACTAAGGAATCAATTAAATTACTAAGCTTTGTATTTCTTGTGTGGTTATAAACAATTGGATTAAAGTGTACGAAACTTCATAAATCTATTCTAGCATAGGGGATTAATCATTGATAACAATTGATATGATTAATGAGTTGGTTTATTCTATGATTAGTTTGATTATAAAATAAGGGTCTCTTATATTACGTTCTCTAAAGTGTTGATTATCAAATGAGAATGTATAATCAACACAACCAATTTAATTCAACATATCAAAAGAGAATGTATATGTCAAACTAAGTAAGGTTGCATCAAATAAGGAACAAACCAAACATGAACCAATAGAAAAAGATATTTTTTTATCAATTCATATGCAAAAGGTTCTAATCAATTCATGACCAAAAGAGAATATATCAAAACTTGATTAGATTCTACTAAAATGACCAAATGAGAATATGTCATTAGCATAATTAACATTCTAATATAACCTAGGTGATCAATCCAAGTTGTATTAGTTGTTAATTAGATAAAGTTCAAACCTTTTACAACAATCATAGTATGAATAATAAATCTGGTTTCAATCATGTTAAGTTCATAATCTCATAATCCCTTTACTAGAACTTCATTATTAAGTCACCTACCAAAGATCTACTCATTCATGATTGAATTAAACAACACAAACATGATTGAAATAACAAGTAATGGACACATCATCAAAAGAGAGAGATAAAGGTCTATACTTGATTGAAAAACAACAGTAAAAGTAGTCTTTGAATCTCCAATTGAATTATAACTCTAGAATTCCTTAAGTCATGTAGAAAGTCTATGAATATCCTAGGTTTTTGAGGCTTAAGATCTATCAAAAAGGATATAAAATTACTTACATATTGTGGATATAACATCCCTATTTATAGGAAAATAAACAACATAAAGATATGTGGTGAAAAATCTAAATTTTGGACAAAATATATTGGCAGGATATTCGCGTCACGCCCGTGACGGTCGTGATCTGCACAGCTTTCCTCTAGGGCATCCGTCACGCCCGTGACAAGCTTGTCACGCCCATGATGGTCACAAAACCCCTTTAATTCATCTCGTTTTGCTTCGAAATTCATCCTAACTTCTTTTATTGCTCATAATAATCCAAAACGTCTTTAAGTTCTGAAAACAACAGCAAATGCATCATTTACCCAACATGTCTTTATATTCACCAAAATATTTCATAAAGGGATCTTCATAACTCGTTCAAAACATCTTTTCTCAATCAAATTTATGACAAGAATGAATAACATCATTATCAATGTTCCAAGCACTAAAGTAAACACAAAACACCAAGTAACGACACAAAATATACCTTAAATAAAACAATTAACTTAGAAAAATATGAGTGACTTCACACTCATCAAGACCATTGAAGATAGAGAAAAAGGATGCTGATGGAAAGATGATTAAGAAACCAAGAGCTGCTGGGTTATTGAAGACTTTCAGAAGATGGAGAGAAATGCAAGAGCAAGGAGGATTCTCATATGTGGCTTGACTGGTGCTGAATACAAGCAAATCTCAATATGTAAGACTCTCAAGGAGATTTGAGACACTTTGAAGATGAAATATAAAGGAACAATAGAAGTGAAGGATCAAGAAATTAATCTTTTGGTTTCTCAGTTTGAGAACTTCAAGATGAGCCCCAATGGGACCATCAAGGAGATGTTTACCAAGTTCAATGAGATTGTCAATGAAATAGTTTCACTTGGTAAATCATACACTCCTAATGAACTGGTGAGAAAAGTTCTCAAAAGCCTCCCTAGGGCTTGGAATGCAAAGGTCGATGCCATACAAGAAGGCAAGGACTTAAAGAAGCTACCTTTGAGTGATTCGATTGGCTCCTTGATCACCTATGAGAAGACACTGAAGCAACAATAAGTAGATAAAGTTGGTGAGTCAACTAGGACAAAAGGCCTAACCTTTCAAGCAACTGAGTCACCAAGAATCTATGAAACATGTGGAGGATGTGATGATGAGACTATAGTCTTTTCGAGTAGTAGATACTTTAACTTCTTGAAAAAAAACAAGGATAAGAAGAAGGTAAGTGGTAAGTTCTGATCTAAATCAACTTCTGACCCTTGTTTTAATTATGGAAAAACAGGTCACTTCAAGAAGAATTGTCCAATGCTGAAACATGTAGGTTTCAAAGGAAAGAAGTTGCAATTCTCCGCTGTTGATCGGAAAAAGGCCATGCTTGTTGGTTGTGAAGCTTGGGATGCTTATAACTCCACTTTTGATCAAGACTCTGATAAAGGATGAAGAAAGCTCCAAAGGTTGCCTCATGGCTGAAAAGGATTCTGATGCTTTAGATTCAGATGATGAGGTGATTGATGTCAAAACTCTTACCAATGATAGCAAGTTGTCTAAAGCTAATGTAGTAATCATGTTTGAAAGAGTTTTGAATGATCTTGATAGAATTATGGATGAAAAGTTGAATCTTGAATTTGAAATTGAGAGGCACACGGATGTTATGAATGAGTCAAGCAACACGCTGAAGCTAGCAATGAGCAGATACAAGTTACTTCAGGAAACTGAGAATGAAAGTAGGAAGGAAATCGAGGCCTTAAAGAAAACCACTAAGGCCTAGGCCTTCTACGTAGAAAATCTGAAGGCAAAAACCAATTTTTGTCAAACCTAGAGAGGCCATTGAATCTGAGTTATTGCATAAAAAGGAACGAAAATTGCTTTATGTACAAAAGGAGAATCACGAGCTTGAAAAGAAAGTAACTTTGCTGGAATTTAAGATTACCATTGATGACAAGTATACTAGGAAACCAGGGCCATTGACCCAAATGCCTGAGCAATGAAGGCCCGACCCTTCCTAGCTAACTGTCATAAATAAACCCACACTTAACAGATCATTTCACAAATATGGACTTAAATTTGAGGTTGTTCATAAAAAAAAATCATCTAGAAATCCTCAAAAGAAGTACATTGATATTCCCAACTATCTGTTGTGTACATATTGTGGCTTGAATGATCATTTGATTAAAACTTGTGACAAGAGGCTTAATATCATGCTAAGAATCTGAGACAAGTGAAAACCACCTACATTGTTTCGTCTACTCCTATTTTTGTTTCTACATATGCAAAAGGATCCAACCTAAGATGGGTTCCTAAACTAACCCCTTTATTTCATGATTGCAGGCAAGAGTGAGAGGGAGCAGCTTATTGTTCTTGGATAGTGGCTGCTCAAGGCATATGATAGGTGACAAATCTTTATTTCTCTTACTCAAAGCCTTTGATGAGGGAATGTGACTTTTGACAATAATGGTAAAGGTAAAATTACCGGTACAGGTAAGGTTGGAAAGTCACTTTCTCATTCTATTGATTAGGTGCATTACATTGTAGGATTGAAGCATAATCTGTTTAGCATATCTCAATTCCGTGACAGAGGAAACAAAGTTGAGTTCACTGCCATGCTTTGGCATAAAAGATTTATCCATGCTAGTTATCCCTTGTTGAATAGATTGAATTCTAAGAAACTGGTAAGTGATCTGCCTACAATGAAATATGAGCAACAAGGTGTATGTGACTCATGTGCAAGAGGTAAACATGTCAAAACATCATTCCATTCCAAAAATATGGTAAGTACTTCTAAACCCTTATAATTGCTGCATATGGATCTGTATGGACCAATGAGAAAACAAGGCAGAGGAGGAAGTAAGTATGTTCTTGTGATTGTTGATGATTACACTAGGTACACATGGGTTATTTTCCTTTGAACCAAAGATGAGACATTTGATGAGTTCCACAGTTTCATCCTTAAAACTCAAAACAAGATTGGTCTCAAATTGATTGCTCTTAGAACTGATCATGGTATCGCATTTGACAATTTTAAGTTCATTGAGTTTTGTACGAAAGAAGGAATTGAGTATAATTTCTCAGCTCCAAGGACCCCTCAAGAAAATGGTGTGGTAGAGAGGAAGAACCCGGCCTTGGAGGAGATGTCAAGAACAATGTTGCTGGATAGTAACTTGCCAAGAATTTTTTGGACAGAGGCTGTCAGCACAGCTTGTTGCATTTTGAATAGGGCACTGATCAGACCTATGTTGAAGAAAATCCCCTATGAGCTCATGAATGGAAGAATTCCAAATATCTCTCAATTGAGAAAATTTGGATGCAAATGCTTTGTCCTTAATAATGAAAAGGACAATCTTGGTAAGTTTGATGCAAGAAATGATGCAGGGATGTTCATTGGATATGCTCATGGAAGCAAGGCTTACAAAGTATTCAATAAGAGGACACAAACCTTTGAGGAGAGTGTGCATGTAATTTTTGATAAAACTAACTTGAGTGATTCAATTTTGCAGGATGATGATTTCGAGATTAGCTTGCTCAAGGATAAACCAGCTGAAACAGACGATGATTCATCAAAAGATTAAGCTGGAGTTGAAGGAAACACAAAGACTGAGGAGTATGGTGATCAAACAGAAAACTTGGAATCTGAAGGCACAAAGACCCGGGCCTTGGAACCTGAATTAGATGAAATTGATCAAAACTAGGAACTGGAGCTTCAGTAGCCTTCTAACACTCAGAAAAGTGATCAGAAATTGAAAATACAGAGGCTCACATCCACCATATGTGGTGATTGGTGATTTAAAAGTGGTGTTCAAATAAGTTCAAGGAATTCTCTTCAAACCACTTGTGCTTTTTCATCTTTTCTTTCTCAAATAGAACCCCATGATTATAAGGAAGCTCTAATTGATCCTGACTGGATGTGTGCAATGCAAGATGAATTGAATCTGTTTGAAAGAAGCAAAGTATGGCATCTTGAACCTAGACCTAGTAATCACCCTATCATAGGAACGAAATGGGTCTTTAGAAACAAACTTGATGACAATGATATAATTATTAGAAACAAAGCTAGGTTAGTGGTCAAAGGTTACAGTCAAAAAGAAGGAATTGATTATGAAGAAACCTTTGCACCTGCTGCTAGATTAGAAGCCATTAGGATGTTGATTGCATTTGCTGCTCATATGAACTTCAAGTTATATAAAATGGATGTAAAAAATGCTATCTTGAATATCCATCTAATAGAGAATGTTAGTGTTTGAACAACCACCTAGCTTTGAAGATTTAACAAATCCTGATCATGTGTTTAAATTGGACAAAGCTCCCTATGGCCTTAAATAAACCCCAAGATCTTGATATGAAAGGCTCTCTGAATTCTTGTTGTCACATGGTTTTACTAAGGACCAAGATAATAAAACTATGTTCATCAAGAACCATGGCAAATCTAATTTGTTGGTTGTGCAAATTTATGTTGATGATATCATATGTGGTGCCACTAATGAGATCATATGCAAGGAATTCTTTGAGCTCATGACAGAAGAATGTGAGATAAGTATGATGGGAGAGTTGACATTCTTCCTTGGACTCCAAATCAAGTAAGGGAATGAAAGGACAACCATTCACCAGTAGAAGTATCCCAAGGAACTACTCAAGAAATTTGGCATGACTGATTCCAAGATATTTGACACCCTAATACCTATTGCATGTAAGGTGGATGCTGATTCTCAAGGTAAGGGTGTAGATCAGAAAATCTATAGAGGCTATAATCCTAAGGAATCTCACCTTAAAGATGTCAAAAGAATAATGAGGTATCTCAAAGGCTAAGAAGGCTCGGGCCTTTGGTATCCTAAGGGGACCAATTTTGACTTGTTAGAATATTTTGATGCTGATTTTGCAGGTCATTTAGTGGATAAGGAAAGTACTACTGCTACATGTCATTTTCTAGGTCCATGCTTAGTCTTTTGGTCATCAAAGAAACAGAATTCAGTAGCCCTTTCTACCACAGGAGTTGAATATATAGCTGCTGAGTTATGTTGTGCACAATCAACAACAACTTAGATACTATGTCCTGGGCCTTGGTTGTGTTTGAATTTTATGTGACAGCACAGGTGCTATATCTGTCACCAAAAAACTTGTCCAACACTCAAGAACGAAATATATTAATATTAGATAACTTCTTGAGAGATAATTATGAAAAAGATAATATAATCTTGGAACATTGTAATACAGAAAATCAATTGGCTGATATCATTGTAAAATCTTTAGGGAGAGAAAGATTTGAGAAGATAAGGCAAGAAATAGACATGATCAAAATATTTTAACCACTTGTCATTATATTACTTCTCGTTCTAAAGCTGAGTTGATTTGGGAGGATATTCTGTTTGAAACTAAATATTTTCTTTAGATATGTTTCCATTTGATTGTTGTCAAGACAGGAAGGATGATGATCCTGAATCTTCAAGGAAATGTCAAGTAATAATGAAAAAAGAGACACCGGAATGGATTAAATAAATTCGCTAAAGGTATGTTTTAAGTTGAGTGGGTGTGACATTGATTATTGCATGATCATTATTTTGTTATCACTACAAAGTCCCAGCCCTTCCTTATACTTGCCTTATATATACAACTACTATAACTTCCCAGAGTCACATACAACCACAAGTTACCAAAACACAAACCGACTTCCAAAAATCGCTCCAAAACTTCCCAAACTATTCTCACTATATGGCTCTTTTCCCCAGATTCAGATCCCAACATAAAACCAACCACCATTTCACAAATACAAGGGAGAATCTGATCAATATCGACGAGCACTTGGGAGTGATTAGTCTTGCGAAGCCGCTTGCCACCATACATCCCAAACAACAACACGCAATAGAGTGGAAGATGTTAGAGATGCTAGAATCAAGCATGAATGAGACCGAATCTGTGAAGAAAGAAGAGGGTGCAACATCGAGCCTCATCATCAAGCCAAAAGCGATGAATTTTAGACACCCCAGCATTGCTAATATTAGAGGCATAGTCCATAGTTATCAAAGAGAAAGATCCTGTGGAGATTGTGACAAAAATCGGTGAAAAGGAGATCGAAGCCATCTCAGAAGAAACAAAATCGAAGATGGCTCAACCCTTGAACAGTGATGAAAAAGACCAAAACCCTAGCCAAGAAAACCCAGATCTTGTAACTGAAGTTCTCAAAGACCTTGCTGTTATGCATTCCTCACCACCACAAAAAGAAAGCATATCCCCAACACCAATAGAGAGTGATATAACGATTCAGAGGGAACCTGAGAAAATTAAATACATAGTCAAGGAAGGCCCAGGTTTTCTTGCTGAAGAGAAAAGATGAAGGTTTCTACTAAAGCCTTCTTGGAGAGGCTTGTTGAAGAGGTACTCTTTGATGATTCTGAGTACCATGCTGACACTGATGCATCTGATGACTCAACAACACCTACGCTTAAAGCAAAAGCAACCACCACCATCACAAAAAGTAAATCAAAAGCCCTATTGAAAAGAACCACAAGATCCCAAACCTCAATGTCCCGAAGCACCATAAAGTCAAAGTCACCACCCACCAAATCCACCAAAAGAAATGCCCCAACGCTGCTGGTTGACTTCTTTGATACAAAAATGGATGAAGATCTTCCTAAGGCAACTAGGAATACAACAAAGAAGGAGAAGCCTATCCCTATTACCTTTAGGGATATTCAGCTTGGAAAGGTGATCTCTTTCACCTGGCTTAGGAGTAATAGACTTGGAGAGTTGGCTACTGGAATTCAGAGTTAATAATGGACTACTTTGAGGTCTAGGCCTCCCTCACCACCAATATGAGGGTAAATCCTTTCTCCTCACTACTTAGAAGTAAGGTGAGATCTTTGATATTCCTATTGCTGGATATGATGTGTATGCCAAGTTTACACGGTGCTTGGTGAATGAGATTGAACCTCTGGCCTTGGTGAAGAAGTATGCTCAAAATCAAACATTAATAACTGTGAGGAAGGTCACCACCAAGGAGCTCTCCGATATGCATAGGCTTATTCACATTTTTGTGATTAAGTGCTTGATTACAAGATGTTCAAAGAAAACTGAGGCTATTGCTCTGGATATGATTTTGATGGAGCTATTGATGGATAAGTAACCTATCAACTTGCATGTTCTTGTGATAAAAAACATGCAATATGACGCTTCTCATAAGAGTCATGAGCTTTCATATAGTGTTTGGCTCACAACGGTCTTCATGTAATTAGAAGTGCCGAATTTAGAGGAAGACACAACCATGATCACTGTTTCTGATAGGTATGGGAGAGCTACTTCAGGATGTTAATGTTTAACAAGGTTGATGGTGTTTGGAAGAGACAAGCTACAGCAAGACCCTGGCCTTCAGCAACAATTCCTGATTCATAGCCACAAGAACCTCTAAGTTGCCTCAAATGCTTAGAGAATGTGAACAGAATCTCAAAGTTGCATTCCATGCTGTTGGCTGTCAATACTCAGCTAAAGGAAGAGGAAAAGAAGCTGGTCGAACTGACCAAGGAGCTCAACCTTGTCAAGCTTCAATTGAAGAAGATACATGACATTTCCCTTCCCTCCACCTCCCAAACCACCCATAACCCTGAAGCCTAGCCTATTCCTCTTTGATTAACCCTTGAATTGTCCTATCTTTGAACTATGGCCAAGACTTGATTTCGCTATATGATCTGTAATAATTAATGTTATTGCTTGCTTTACTTATTCATATTTGAGGAATGAGACCTGACACCTTAGACTAGTGTTCTTGGAACTGAAATGATTTTTATCCTTCAGGGTAGGAATGGTGAGATCTATTTGCAGTTACATTGAAATGCGAAGATTGTCTGCAAGGATATTTGATTGAAAAACAGGCTATTTTTTCCTTTTTGAGGATGCCAAAGGGGGAAAAAGAAGTGTGATGGCCATTGGTTGAGCTATCTTTGATTGTGTTTATGGCTTAACTTATTCTTAAGTGTTTTTAGCTATGATTGTCTTTTTTAGATATCATGTTGACTAATTTCTATGCATGCCTAAAGTTTTCTAACAAGCCTTTAGATCCCTGTACTGAATAGGTCATCGATTAGTTGTCATCATCAAAAAAGGGGGAATATTGTTGAGTTCATATGTTTTGATGAAGACATTGATAGAACAAATTGATCTTGAGTATAGGTTATTAGAAAAACACACGAAGATCCGGGCCTTCCTTATTGGTATTAGAACTGAGATAGGTGTAAGCAAGGTCTCTCCCTCTTTATCTTTGGCTGTCCGACTTGCTTGGTGGTTTTGGATTTGGGTGTCAGTTGTGGCTCAGGTGGGTACTCACTGAGAGAATAGTAATTAACACTTCCTCATCAAAGGCAATTGGATTTTGGCTTGTGTTGTTGAGAACTTCTGATCGAATCAAGGATTGTAGATGAGAGTTTGTGGAGTGGAAATGCTTACCAATTTCTTGGGCTGGCCCAAATGTGACCCCATTCTCCCCTGAATCCCCTAGGCCAGTAATCAACGCACCTTGATTGCTTATCTTTGTCGCATGGAAAAAATCAAGACTTTTGCGAGGTAAGAAATTCAAATCATCAAAATTTTCAAATCTCCCTTGGCTGGGTGGTTTTGTGAATATGTCTACCAATTGCTTCTCGGTCTCATTGTATTCAAGTTTTACAATATTTCCCATAATTACCTCTTAAGAAGTGATGAGGTATATCTATAGGCTTAGTTCTTGAGTGTTGTATTGGATTATTGGTTACACAAATTGCACTAGAATTATCTCATAGGATTAGTACACATCCTAAATCAAGTCCAAAGTCCTTAAGTTGTATTATCCAATGGATCTGAGTTTAATAAAGACCTGCAGCAGCATATTCAGCTTCAGCTATGAATAATGCAATTGAATTCTATTTCTTACCATTCCAGGAAATGCAGCAAGCACCAAGTAGATGACTCGTACCAAAAGTGCTTTTCCTATCTAGAAGACAACCTGCAAAATCTGCATATGAGTAACCAACAAGCATGGGACTGGTTACAATAGGATACCATAGTTCAATCTTTTGTGAACCAGTTAAATATCTGAATATCATTTTCACTGCTTTCAAGTGAGACTCTTTAGGATTAGCCTGGAATCTTGAGGAAAGACACACAGTAAACATGATATCTGGTCTACTTGAAGTTAGATAAAGGAGTGAGCCTATCATACCTTTCTACAGCTTTTGTTGGACACACTTACCTTTTTTATCATCATCTAACTTACAGGCGGTGGGTATTGGTGTATCAAAAGGCTTAGAATCCTCCATACCAAAGTTTCTGAGTAGCTCAGTGAGATACTTGTGCTTAGGGATGATGATACGGGTATCAGTCTGTTTAATCTGTAGTCCTAGGAAGAAATTTAATTCTCCAATCATACTCATTTCGAACTCACTTGTCATCAATCTCGAAAATTCCTCAACAAAGATTGATTGGTAGCACCAAATACAATGCCATCAACATAAATTTGTACCACTAACAGATCTTTTTCATCATTGGATTTTGAAAACAAGGTTTTGTCAACCTTTTCCTTCTTGTACCCATGAGATATCAGAAAATCAGATAGCCTCTCATAAAGCACGCGTAGCTTGTTTCAAACCATACAATGCCTTATCTAATTTATTTACATGGGGTTGCTCTATATAAACTTCTTCCTTAAGATAACCATTAAGAAATGCTCTCTTAACGTCCATTTGGTAAAGTTTGAAATTCATGTGAGCTACAAAGGTAACTAAGAGTCTAATTGTCTCTAAACGGGCTACGAGTGCAAATGTTTTTTCGAAATCTATGCCCTCTTCTTGGCAATAACCTTTTGCAACTAACCTTGTTTTGTTCCTTATGTTATTACCATCATCATCTAGCTTGTTTCTAAAGACCCACTTTGTACCTATCACAGTGTGATCCGTTGGTCTTTGAACTACATGCCAGACCTGATTCCTCTTAAATTGATGGAGTTCTTCTTGCATTGCTAAAACCCAGTCTGGATCTTTCAATGTAGAATCAATTCCATCAAGTTAAATAGTGGAAAGAAAAACAGAATATGCGTAAATATTGTGATCGCTCTGTGATGATGATGATCTGGTCTGTACTCCAATGTGGTGATCCAATGATTCGATTAAGAGGATGGGAACTCTTCCATTTCCACTTCCTTGGAAATTCTTCCTGAGTATGTTGGGGCTAGTCCCGTTGAGAGTTTCCAGTTCGACTTGTGTTGGATTACCATTGTGATTCAATGATAGGTGCCTAGTTTTCATAATCTCATTTCTTTGATTCTAGCTTATCTTTGGCTTGCTCGTTTGTCTCTAGGGCTGAGAATTCAGTTTTAGCCGAAATTTAATTCGGCTTCTGTTAACCGAAATTCCATTTGGTAAATTAAAATCCCTAACCAAAATCAAACCGAAATAATTTCGGCTGTCTCCAAAAAAACAAACCGATATAATTGATATAACCAAAATAAATTCGATTAATTTGATTTTTATCGAATTTTTATTGCTATCTAAGTCTTCAGAAACATATATTCTGAACACGTGCATAATCAGCTATCTCTACATATGAGATATCCATTGTTTACTTGGATAAAATCTAAGCACATCTTGTATTATGATTTCAAACTTTTAATAAAATTACAAATTACAAAAATGTTTTTTTTTTTGTTTTGTTTAATCTAATACGAATATAAGTTTCATTGCTAACTTGCAATTAGTGTGTATAAAACAACTTAAAAGATCCATAGCGGCAGCATCAAAATACACTATGATAAAAAATCTTGAAAATCTAATTATAGCTTATATCATGTTGCATATTGTAACTTGTTTTTGGTATTTTTTTTATTGTATTTTATATACATGTTATTTGAAATTCGATTAACTGAAATAACCGAAGTCCGTGAAACTCACTAACCGAATCCGAAACTGAAACCAAATATATGTGAAATACCAAAAACTGAATAGCGAACGTAACGAAAACCAAAAATATCGAACCAAATCAAAATTTTTGGTTTGGTTCGGTTCGATAGTTCGATTATCGGTTGTTTTTCCTCAACCCTATCTGTCTCTACTTCAGTGGTGTTTTCTTGAGAGTTTTCATGATGTTTCATTATGTATAATTTTTTCTACTAGCAAGGTTCTCTTGTTCTAAACTTTGTAAGCCTTCCTATATGAGAATAATCAATGAACAATGCCTCCTCACTTCTTGCATCAAATTTTCCCGAGTCATCTTTGTCATTGTTAAGCACATAACATTTGCAACCAAATTTTCTAAGATGTGCTATCCTAGGCTTTCTTTCGTATAACTACTCATGGCTAGGGTGTCTTTTTGAAAAATGGTCTAATCAAAGCTCTATTCTTGATGTATTCAACAGTATTAATTGCATCAGCCTAGAATTTCCTAGGTACTTCACAATCAATCAACATAGTCCTGGTCATCTCCTCAAGGGACCAGTTTTTTCTTTCAACCACTCCATTTTGTGGTGGAGCCCTTGGAGATGAGAAATTATGATCTACACCATGTTCCTTGCAATAATCAATGAAACAAGCATTGTCAAACTCTATACCATGATCAGTTGTAATAGAAACTAGTTTTTTTCCTAGTTTGTTTTTGAATTCATTTTGAATTCATTTTAGGATAAACATTTTGAATTCATCAAAGGTGTAACTTTGATAGCTAAAAAACAATACCTATGTAAGCCTGAAATAATAATTAACATGAACAACAACAAATCTGCTTACACCTCTACTTTTGATTCTCATTGGACCATTCAAGTCCATATATACTTATCATATATTTGGGTTTAAATGAAGACCTTACATGCTTACCTCTCATACATGTTTAACAAAAACCTGAAATTTTAGACCTGATTCGTGACAAACCATCAACCAAACCTTGTTTTCTAAGTTTGTCAAGCAATATGTAACTGGCATGCACAAGTCTTCTGTGCCATAGCGTTGAAGTGTCTTATTGAACACTCATACATGAGAGTTTCTCCTCAGGTACATCATCCAATGTGATCTTGTGAATATCTTTGGCTCTTTTTCCTCTAAATACAAGTCTCTCACAACACAATGGTTAGCATTAATCAAAACTTGATTACCTTTGTCACACATATGAAATGCTATGTAGGTCATGTATGAGAACATCTATTAACAAATCATCATCAATTGAGTTATTCGGAGATTTTTCAACCTTCATAATACCAAAAATTTCACCTTATGAATTACTTACAAAGATTACAGCACCACCTTTTTGTGTCAACAGTGAGAGAAACAAGGATCGATGCCCTATCATGTGCCTGGGACAACCACTGTCCAAAATCCATGATCTGTCGTCTCCCACCTTGGCCTGCAAAAACAAGTTAGTTCCATTTCTTAGGAATCCACCTCACGTTGGGTCCCTTGGAATGAGCATTCCAATAAGTAGGGGTAGGTTATGTAGAGCGATGAACATTTTATCCAATGGACAGCTTTGTTGCTAATGATGTTAACTAATGAATGCATGCATCTTTAGTATGACCACTTTTTACACAAAGTATACAAACTTGGTAAACTGTTAGTTCAATGTACTTCCTTCATTCCAATGGTTGAATAAGATTTGACATTTTATGCTTTTGGCCATATTCAAACTTGTTGGGCCTACACAATAACTTATCAAGATCAATACTTCCTCTTGCAAAACGTTTAGTGGAATATTCACCTTCATGCATCATGTTGTGTTCAGTAGTTGCCACTACAGTTTTCTTTTCAGTTTGACATTCATGTTTGGAGGACTGGTCTCGATGTTGTATCGTTTCAACTTGAACTTTCAATTCAGTGTTTCTCTTTTCACTTTGTCATAGACCTTGCTAAACATGTCATTCTCATCTTGCAGATTTTCTTTTTCTATGTTAAGTGACTCAACTTGCTTGCTCTACTTTATGACCTTAGCCTCATACACAGTAGCTAAATAAGACACGTGCTCATGTGCATCTAGAATGAAGTTGAAGATGTATCGAGACTTTCTTTTGGAAGAATATGCATGCCATTTCTAAGAGTTTCAAAGTTGACGTCTACCTCGCTGTTGGGACTGGTCCTAACTTGCACATTGGCCATGCGACACTCCTTTGAGTCATTCTTGGTTTCCTCTTCATTGTCTTCATCATTTGCATAGTTGTACTCATCCCAAGCAGCTCTTACAACCACCATAGCTCTCTTTACCTTAGCTGCAGAGAATCTCTTCTTTTCTTTGCTGCTTTGCTTTGAAGTTTTTCCTTTCCATCCAGGACAATCCTTGATGAAATGTCATGACTTGCCATATTTATAATAATTTTCAGTAGGTGTTTTAGATGTAGTGGACTTAGATTTGGATTTCAAAAGCTTCCCTTTTTTTATTGCGGTCTGTTGGTAAATTTCAAGTACTTTCTTGACAACAGAACAAGATCATCTTCATCATTGTCTGATGCATTATTATCTTCATCATCAGTGTCCCGTGAGGCTACTTTCAAAGCCAGGTCCTTCTTCTTTTGATTGGTTTCACCGTTGATGTCCATCAAGTGAGATTCATGAGTCATACGCGATCCCAAGAGTTCATCCACAGTCATTTTGGACAGATCCTTGGCTTCTTGAAGAGCTATGACCTTTGTCTGTCATGTCTTTGGTAAACTTCTTAGAATTTTCCTGATTTGAACTTCAGTGCCATTGGTTTACCTAAGGACTTAAACTCATTGACAATGTTAGCGAAACGAGTGTTCATATCAGAGATGGATTCACATTTCTCCATTTTGAATAGCCCATACCTCATGTTGAGTTGATGAATCTTGGTAGTGTTCACTTGATTTGTTCATTCATAAGTTATTTGCAATTTGTCCCATATTTCTTTTGCAGTATCACATGAAGAAACACGATTGAACTCCTTTGGTGACAAACCACACATTAGTAGCTTGATGGCCTTGACATTCTTCTCAACCTTTTTGTACTCACTTTTGTCTTAGTCTTTTTCAGGCTTTGGAACCAGTTCTCCGTTCTGATCTTTGACTTTGAGCTTCAAAGGGCCTTCTTGTATAATCTTTCCCACCTGAAAATCATCTGCAATAATGTGATGCTTCATCATCTGCTTCTAGTAGCTATAGTATGTTCCATCGAAAAGTGGAGGCGTATGAGCATAGTGTCCCTCTTTGTATCCTTCAGAACTCATCTTGTGAATTTTCTTCTCATGTTGCCAAACGTCTAAGAAGAGATGGCTCTGATACCAATTGATAGTCCCTGTGAATCAGAATACTCAAAAATGGGGGGTGAATTGAAAATTAAATTTTTTTTCAGCTAACACACAAACAAGTAACCTGCGCAACAGAATATACGATGAGATCGGTATCAATGTTAAAACCTAGACAGTCAATCTATGTGATCTTAACAAATGTTAAATAATGATTCTAATTTGCTTGCAGTTGATGATTTAGCAGGAGTGATTCCAATTCCCAATCTCGGATCGAGTGATTACTCGAATGTGTACCGATTTTAAACCAGTTACTGTGAATGATGATTATCGAGCAAACAAATCGAAGATCTATTAAGTAAATGGACACAAGATTTATACTATGGGGATTAACAACTCGTTAACTATGAAACTAATCTAGTCCCCCTTAGGGTATCTGAAACTCTTGCACTATTCTCTCTCTTTAGTACAATCAGTTTTCACTCGTTTGTTTCCTAACTCTAGGACAACAAATCAAGCAGTTGAACCTACCTCTAGGTTACAACTTAAATCTCATATCTAACTCTAGACCTGCTACTCCCAAGTCTTACTCCAGACTTGCTACAACCCCTAATTTTACTCCCAACTACCTACTCATCCCAACTCTGGGATCGTTCCGCTTACAACTCTGCAAGCAACAAATCGAATACAAAACTCAATCTAACTCTATGACAATCACAACAATGAATATTAGTCTAGGAGCACATAAAGGTTAGAATTCACCTCATGTAACCTTTTAAAAATAGATTTCAAAACCTTTGCAAACCTCAAAGTATGAAAATCAAGATGAAAAGCCTTAAACCTTCAATCTCCGAATTCTCTTGGTTGTAAATTGGTTTGTGAGTCCTTAACTTTGTTTAATTCACCATTTAAAAAAATTTCAATCCTTGCTTTTTGAAATTAGCAGAGCTTTCCATATATAGTCATTTAGTGTTTCGAAGATTGTGTAATTTCTTTCCAAAAATCGTTTGGGAAGGTATGCTAAGTGGGTAATTATTTGATTACGTGATATTCACAAAATTGGATACATATAATCGATCACTTTCTAAATCATTTATAATCACGATTGATGAGTCAGAAACTGTTAAGAAAATTATTCAAAACCACGACTCGTTTGGAAAGTATCGAAACAAATCTTCAGAGTTCAAAACCATGCTTGACTTAGTCAAAACAGTTTCCAAAAGCTCGTAGTGCCTGTGGGACTGGTCCATTGCAAAACACTGAAAACATTTAAATGCCTCTTTGAACTTTGGTTCTACTAAACAGTTAAGGATTATTGAATTACCATACCTTTATATTTGAACTACACATCTAAATCACATCAGACTCATTGCACCTTCAAATGCTTCCACATGCTTGATATATCCCAAACACTTCACTTGGATCCTTTTTTCCTTAAGCTCCTTCATCCCAAGACTTTAAATCGTCCTTGTGAAATATTATGTGTGTGTGAGTGCACTTGTTCATCAAGCTACGACACTTATACAACACACATCAAGGAATCTTATAGGAAATTAAGTTTATTATCATCAAAACTAAGTTTAAACAGTGTAAATATGAATGTCCAACAATTTCCCATTACACACATGAATGTTCAACAAGGATGCGATCCCTTGTCTTAAACTTTAATGACCTTTGCCTCACATATGCGTAAGACTTCTAGCGATCTTTTATCATTTTCATTTGATCTCGAATTTAGTTTATTATATCAGTCATGTTTTGAACTGATTCAGGCATTAGCACAGTTGCAACATCAATGCCATCCCATTATACGGGTGACCTAGATTTCGCACATAAAGGCTTTATGATTTAGTGCATATACTTTAGTCAAATCTGTTATTGTAAGTTAACTCTATCATTGGTAAATGTCGATCCCATAATCCTTGAAGATTTGGGACACATGCTCTTCAGCATATGTATTGTTTGTTAGACGATCAACACCTAATTTTTTATTTTTTATTTATCAGTAGAAAATATGCCGCTTTTGTTAGTAGATCTATAAGTATCAAGATTGAGTTCTTTCCTTTCGTTGTTGTTAGAAGCCTAACAAAAAAATCCGTTTTGAACGGATTCCACTTTCACAAAAGGATTTTCAGAGGTTGCAGAAAACTCTATTTCTGGTACTCAATTTTGACTTTCTGGCACGCATTATATCTCGTTGTGAAATTCTCCACTTTTCTCATTATGTTTTGTTATAAAAGTGTTGATGTATATCATCCTGATACATCTTATTAATACTTGGTAGGACAAAATAAGGAGTTTAGGATATCTCCTCCAAGATCTTTCTCCTAAAAGCGTTATCGTTGGGCACACATAGACGTCCTTGAAAACTCAAGAAGTCTTCCATACTTTTTCTTAACAAACAATATCGGTACGCTCTCTAGGGACAATTGGACCTAAAAAGCGTTACTGTAAATGTTATTCTAGTTTATTTAAACTCATTATAGGTTATTAGTATGCTACCTTGAAAATCTATGCTATACCCGGTACCAAACTCAATGGAGAAACTTAATACTCTTAAAGTTGGCATGCTAGTTATTTCCTAAAAAAATTTCGGGATAACTTGAAGCAGTGGTATTTTGTATAGATTCACTTTTGTGTCAAATGAGATTTTTAAGCTATATAGATATCTCTGACACTTCTTTCTTATAGTTTTTGTGCAACTTAGACTGACACAATTTGTAAGTTGACTTTCGAGCCCTTTCCAATATATGCAATCTTTCTGTTCTTTGTAATATTGAACTCTATGAGCTTTCTTTCACGGTTAATAACTGCTCAATGCCTGACCGGCCTTCTCACCTCTATGATGATATCACAATCATGGAGATCAACTATCATAAGAGATAGCTTAATATCTAAAACTCACTCATTAGTATTCTCTTCAACTTTTCTTGATAAGTCGCAGAAATATAGTCACCCACCACATGTTCTCAATTTCAATCCCTAAATTTTCAAATCTCTTGCTTTAGAGCTTCAGTAATACCTATTCTGATCCATATGAGACCAATATCATATTTCACCCCTTTTAAGAAGAATAACTCATTACACATTCTTGGTTATAAGTTATCAAAATCTTATTTACTGAAGCAATAATTTTAACAGCCACCATTTTCCTTCTTAAGGCTTCTCGACTATTATTATTCTCTTATTAATCACCACTTCAAGTTGCTCTGAGCAGTCCTTATAATCGAATAGATTTCTTGTATATCTTAGGTTACAAGTGAGCATTAGGAGCTACAAGTTTATTGCCAACTGCTCCTAGTAGGTGACCAAATATGTAAGTTAAACTTACCTCACATTCTTTGCAAATCATTCCAAGATTTACAAGGTCATCAAAACTCAATCTGAGAAAAATATTGAATAGTTAAATTTATAGCCTCCTCGAGCTGAGACATCCTTAAGAGGAGCATTCTTTGCAATGCCATCTTTTTTTAATCACGCGTCAAGAATCATATCAGAATCTTACTCGTATATAAACTCGTCATGAAAAGAATCATTCTCATAATAATTGTTTTTATTTATCTTCTGAGTCAACTATTATTAGTTTCACATTTGTACTCAACTACTATCAGCTAAAGTATAATATATATCACATTTTTACTCAATTTTAGCCTGGACGAATTTTTCTCTCTTAATTCCTTCAAGAATGACTTAAAATGCCTTTTAGTATTCATTTCGTCTTCCAAAGTCAATTCTAAAATCACTCACATCAACGATTAGCAGAGTTTAACGTCGTGTATCAGTTTAAGATTTTACGATCGTCAGAAATAATTTGAAATAAATTAGGACTTCAAAAGAAACTTAAACATGGGTTGCCTCCCAAGAAGTGCTTGTTTTAGAGCCTGCAGCCCAGCTCTTGAAGGTTATTTGAAATGCTGCAAAAGCCAAGATAAAACTCTCTTCTTCTTACGTTTGATATTTTTCAAAAATCTTATTTTCTCAAAAATATTAATCAAGCACGTCCAAATAAGATTTCGAAAATATTTGGATACATAAGGAAATAAAATAAAGCATGACACTTCAAAATCATCCTTATGATCATGAAAAATATTGAAAATAAGAAGATTTTCAGAGAATGAAACATTTGAATGAGATTGACCAGTTTCAATTTCATTAATAGGAACATCAAAAACGAACATTGATTCTTACTCAGAGATTTTTGGCATTTCTGACTTAGAATTATGTTACTCAAATTCATCATGAGAATTCAAAAACTTTTCCAATTCTACAAAATCATCAAGTGTAATATATTGACTATCAAAACAAGTGTCATCAATATTCATTTTGAAGTCTGCACCATCAAATTCATCATAATCAAATTCAAAATCTTTTTCGGTCACTTCATCACATCCTAACTTTGAAATTTCTTCTTTCCACTCATCTTGTGTCTCATTTCGTCCTAAACTCTCCACTTCCAATGTTTCTTCGACATTTTCATCTATCATTAAATCTTCTTGTACTTGTGACTTATCATATTCAGTTCCACTTTCATTGAAAGCTAGAGCTTTTAATTCACTCATTTTCAAGAGTAAGTTGATTGACTTGAGTTTTCAACATTTCAATGCTAGAGAGGTTTTCTTGAGAAATTGTTGAACTTGAGGCAATTGAGTTAGTCGATTCATGGAAGGAATTCAATGAATTTTCTAAAGCATCAAGATTAATATCATCACAAGAAAGTTCATATGGACCTTTAATTCGTGCATCTTTACCATACGTCTCAACAAAATATTCGAAAGGTAAATCAAAGTCTTCGTCCGAATCATCCTCAAATTGAATTTGATTAGAACTCTCAATTAAAGATAATTCTTCACCATTTTTAGAAGACAAGAAACCAACTGAGAAGTTACAGTTCATTAATTATAGCAGTGAAAATTAAATTTGCATAATTACATATTCACTTTCAGTAATCGAAACATTACAAGATTAGTCACATATTAACCCAAAACAACCATGTACTAACACAATGTTTCCAAAAAAAAGTGAGACAAGGTATATGTATGCAAATCTCGCACTATCATGCTCCGGTCTCATTACTGTTCGTACCTGAAATGAAACACATAGCCCATTAATAAAAAGCCTAGTAACCTAGAGTAATGTATTTCATTCCCGGGGAATTTTTTTCGTGGTTATGGCCAATCCAAGAAAACTCCTGAAGCAATAAATAAGGCGAAGCAAGCCATATAAAATATATACTAGGCTATATTAGTCAAACAGTAATGTTATATCCTTTTTTTTTTTTTTTTGTCTTTTCATCATTATTATTATTATTAACCAACGATACAGGATAAGACCACAAGGATTAACTCAGAGGGGTATAACTAACTCTGACAACTCAAACTCAAATTATAAACAAATGGGTGTCAATCATCAATCGAACAAGTTTGTCTGAAATCACATTCTTTACTTTTCTTGTCGCATCTTTTATACGTACAACTGATGCGTGCCGTCGTAAGCACATCAAAGTTATATTTAAGAGCACCCACTTCACTCTATAAATATGGAGTCAAATGTAGTAGTGGAAGTAGGGGTCGATCCCACAGAGAAAGTTGAAACTGATCAACTAAACTAACTTAAGGCTTTTACTATTCTA
>JAOVYX010016733.1:0-23871 GCA_035668315.1 Drosera spatulata
TTTTTTGAACTATAATTTATGTACATTTTCTAAAATAACACACCACACAAAACGTAATAAAAGCTTTATTAATATCACATAGACACCCTCTTACAACCACAACATTATGGAGTAGAACAAAATATGAACAACGCTATGATACCTAAGAACAAAGCAAGTGGAATCATGACAAATTGCACTACAAGATCTAATTCTTCAGGGGTTAGGAAGAAACCGGCTGTCAAACTGAATGCAGTAGCCATGAGAACAATCCATAAAGCCATTGCAAGTAGCATACCAACCAAGAGACGAGAAGGCTGTGTATGTCTCGAATACATTCCTTCCAATGGTCATAGCCCCAACGTCTCTTTTCATGACGCTTAAGATTGTATCAATTATACGACAATTTTTTGGACGGATAACCACATATCATTTAATAAAATAAATACTTTCAAGGATAAAACACGTGACATTTATTATTTTATTATATTTGGTCTGTCCGAATTTTTTAGAAACTTATTAGACGCGTGGTTTTTCTATAGAATTTATTCATACATCATCCGTCTTTTTTAGAACCGGGCTTCCGTTTTTTCATGAAATGGACAATGTAGTTTTTTATAGTGGATATTATGATAATTTCATTTCAAGAACTCGTTCAATTTATTTTTAATCTACGTCTGCTAAAAAAAAAAAAAGGCTGAATAGGAGAAAGTTTAGCGAAATGAGGGCCATCCATCTCAAGAATGGACGGCCCGATGTAGGTTGGTTGTTAATAATAAATAGCCGACGCTAGTTTGTTATCACTCTTTCGTGTTGCAAAGTGTAGCCCCTGCACTGCTGTAAAGCATAGAGTTTTGGAGAAAAAAAAGGAGAGAAAATGAACACAGTGTTCAGTTGTTTCCGTTTTTTTTTTTTTTTCAAAACTTGATGCTTTACAATTGCGCAGGGGTTGCACTTCTAGTTTGTTCAATTTTCAGAACGATCAAGATCACCAGGTATGGTACAGTCCTCTAACTGAAGAGGGCATGCCAAGAAAATTTGCATTCTAAAGTATACTGACTTCGTGTGTCCAAGAAGATATATACGTAACGGAGTTTCCGAAGTTTTTCCTAAAACAAGCACAGGAGAACAGTCAGGAGATAACTCGTATCGGGAGAAGAGTAGAAGACACACCCGTATATGCTTTTGTAGGATTTAGTTGGTCTTTAGCGAGCCGCCTACATCAGGTTGGGTGTGGCTTCTTTCATCCGTCCTGATGAGCCAAAACTTTGTATTCTACCTCATGTTTACTTGCACAAATTATGGATAGTTCTTCTTCGCTCTCTACAACGATGCCCGAAGAGACTTCTTCCCCAGTCACTTCCTCGGCCTGATGCTGATGCTTGAAGCCCTTGCATCTGCCTCTGAAAATGGAGATGAAATCGCCACCCTCCCTAGATAAGCTTAATCTGCCAACAATTTCGGGTCAAGTACGTGACAAATGAACGGCTCGATTTGAAAAAATTGTGTCCTCATACATAAATAATTTTTGCGGAGGTAGGATGTCAAATTTTGAATTCAAACTTTGAGTCTCAATTTTCTGTTGAAAAATAATTTCCAACGTAAAATTGGAGCTTTCTCATCCGCTATTAATTTCAGCGAAAGATTGAGATTCAAATTTTGAATTCAAAATTTGACATCCTACATGTACAAAAATTATTTACTGATGAAACTCTCAAGTTTAAAATTTTTAGCAGGTGATGAATTCATGTTTAAAATTTAAAAGTTTCCTTCCACAAAAATTATTTACGAATGAGACCACAACTTTTTAAATTGAGTCGTTCATTTGCCATGTGTACGATCTATTATTTGCCACCTATATATATATATATATGACAGCGATAGTGGGCTAAAACCAGTTACTTGGGAATAAAGAACCAACGCTGTACAAATTACTCACAGTCGTCTATGAGGCAGATGAACGACAGTGATTTTAAAAAAGCATGCCCCATCCGGCTCTTTTTTAATCCTTTCTCCCATTTTCAATTCGCCGAATTTTAATTTACCATTAAGCCCTCAATTACTTTTGGCATTTTCATTTTTTGAATTTATAAAGTCCGACTTTTAAGGGAATAGATGCAATAAAGAAAAAAACAAAGGAAAAGAAGGGAAAAAAAAATGACATTTGAATTTTAAAGAAATAAATAATCAATAATTTTTACATTTTTATAATATTTTTTACTACCTCCGTCCCACAAAAAGTGCAATAGATTGACTTGGCATGCGTGTCGATGTAAAAATTGACATGCTAGCAACGACGATCAAACACAGATTTTTTTTTTAATAAATTTTTCGTGAAACATCAATGGTTGTGGAAGTTAGGTATTTCAACCTAATACATGTTGCGGGATTTGAAATGAAAACGAAACTTATATTCTTGCGTATAGAATAATACAAAATACGTTTGTGGTGCACTTTTCTTGGGACGGAGGGAGTATTTATTTATTTATTTATTTATTTTTACAAAACCAACCAAAGGAATTCATCACTTGGTCTTAAATCCAGCCTTTGAGGTGTTTCAAAGCACTCTCTATATTGCCCGTCTAAAACAAAGACGAACAATGTTGGTCTTTTTCTTTCTTTCTTTCTTTCTTGCTTTTTTTATTTTTATTTTTTTTACAAGGTTATCATGCTCGTGGAATTTAATGTTACGACTGTGACAAGGATGAAGCAACTCTCTGTATAGTCTGACTTTTAAAGGCTCGGAGTGTTTGCACCAGGAATAAGATGTTCGTTTAAAAAATAGTCGGACGAAACAAAGAACAAGAAAAAAAAAGTAACAATTCGAGTTGTTTTGCTGCTTCTGTTTAGGTACATCAAAACATGGATTCTGATCATCGAAAACCATCCCAAAACATATCAAACTCCACTGACATACATCCCAAATACACCAAACTCCATCAACAACCAAAAAAGGATCTCCATCCAACATGAGATCAACATTGGAAATAAAAAATGTCACGGTCAATTTCATCGAAGGATAAAGTATGAAGAACATCAATGTTTAAAACTGAAATTACAAGCTATACAACATTCATCTAAGGTCTTGCTTTGCATTTTAACTACTCTAAAGCTATCCAATAACGAAAAACAAGAGCATCCTTTGGCCATCCAATTTTCTTTGTCGAGTGGTATACCTCGCAAGCTATAATCGATGAACTTCAAGACAAACACTTCGTAATCATAATTGTTCAGTTGTTGCAGCATTTGGTTGAATGAAAAAAACTCCGTCGGTCTATTTGGGACGCCCTTTTTTCGTGCGAATAACTGAAGCACATGAGGAAAATACATCGTCTGCAAAACGAACGAGTTAATAAAAAATATATATTCAATATGCTGAAACGAATTAAACTAAATTCATACGTACGAGTTTCTTACGTAAAAGGATGACTTTCCAATACTCTTTCTTAGAGGATCAATAAAAATCTTAGTCGTTAAAAACTTCATCGTTATTTAATTTTGCCAACAAAGAATAAAATTAGTTGCAAAATTCACGACTAATACTTTTTTTAGTCGCTAATTTAGCGACTACATAATATTTAAAAATTTGACGGCTAAGTTTATAACTTTAGTAGCTAAATTGACGACTAATTTTAAGCTTTTAGTTGCAAAATTTAGCGATCAAACTTTTTAGTCATTATTTAAAGTATAGTCCCTTGAGGAAATAGGCTCATAGCGATCGACGACACAGTCCTAAGTGGGTCAAACTAAAGTAATCGAACAAGGTTTAAGCTGTGAAACTAGAGAACGAAGAGAACTAGGCTAAGCACTAAGCTAAACTTTGAGTGATAAGGGAGTGGGGATGGGGTTACGACTTCGTTATCCTAGTGTGTGATCACTCCATTTACTCTAATCTAGTTGTTCTTTACATGTCTAGGTTGTTAGCCTAGGATCCCTAAGCAATACGTTAGTCTCTCTCGAGATCTAAGGTATATCCCACTAGACATCACCTCAATACATCTCTACGAGAGGTGAACGCGTCTAGCGAGTGTTGTGCACGTTGGTTCCCCTAAACGACTACTAGAGTCATGCAAACGGTCTCTCAACCTTGCATTAAACTTAGGTGAGGGTTTTCTAGTTCACGATTACACCTATCCTCTCGAAAACAATGATAACAACGAGATCAATGTAAGGTGATCAATCAAGCGAAGCATTAAGTTCAACAACCAACACACAACCATAACAATACATGAACAACTAAATTAAGGCATAGAAGTGATCACAACACTATTCTAAGTATATCGCAACCCTAATCGAGGGTTTAGTTCATGATTCGAAGGCAAAGGCAATACATGAAACACCTCATGTGCATACAAACTATCATCAAATTCTAACGCTAAACACTAATGATAAAGATAAAACCAAGGATAATCTCCACTAATGAGATGATGAAGAATGATCCAAAATCTTCCTTGATCATCCTTCCCCTTCAATGGAGATGAATTGATGATGGAAATGTCCCAAAACAATCCCCAAACCCACCAACACTTAGGCAAAATCACAAGATGTTCCAAATGTAGGGAGTGGTGAGTTTTTATATAGGAGACCAAGGGGAGCTGATTTCCCTGTGCTATAGCGCCGGCCATGGTGTAGCTTCCTACTTTGGGTGGCCTTTTGGGCTGCCTAGCTGTGGCCCCTTTTTCCCTGGACCCGCTTGTCGTCATTTTCAAACCCTTTTATACCCGTTTGACCTCTGGTTTTAACGTACTTGGGCTCATTTTTCTCCCCTTGTAAAAACACACATGAAAATATCTGAATCAACCTAAGGAGAGATATAAAACACAGTTTAAATGCACAATTCTCCCAAACATGTATAGAAAACCGAGAAAAAAAAAGGTCGAATGTGCACTTTCACGCTCCAATCAACTCCCTCAAGCTTGAGTTGTTGCTTGTCCTCAAGCAATTAAAATGAGGTGAAACAAAAGAAGAACGCCCTAATATGAAAGTGCCATAACTCAAGATATGGACAAACGAATTCATCGTCCCCCTACGACCACTTACACGATCACATCCCAATGTGACCACACCGTTTTCAAGACAAGGCATATCTCTCACCATCCCACATGATCGTGAGGATCATTTATACATATTCTCAAATCACCATCATGCAAGGATAAGGGTTCAATCTGAAAAATACATCAAGCAAAAAACATTCGTTTACCAACCACCCTCTTACCCGAACCGAATATGCAATTGCGATCCAAGATAAGACCGAGACCAATAAAAATTCAAGTTAGGGAGAAGGAGGTTGGCTATTTGGCTATGTGGAGTTCGAGTATAAAAGGGGTAGGAAAATAGTGTAAGTTAAGACATCGGCATACATCTAAACCCATCCCCAATCAAGGCATTGCGCCTTGCATAAAAACACACCAAGTATACTTAACCAACTATACAACATCCTCGAGTAATCTGTTTATTAGGATTGGTGATTTTTCGAGTTACAACGACTTTGCAACATGATACGAAAGGTCTTTTCTCTTTTTTTTTTTAACAACTTGAAGATAGAACATGGCACCATGGCCTTGACACATTGTATGCCAAATTACATGAACAATGAAGAACAAAGGCATTCCGGCCTTGGCACATTGTGTGCCATATTACATCGATACAACCAAATCAAACACCCACCATACAATATCTCCCTCCTATTGTCGTCTTGACTCATACACGAATTAAGGTTTAAATGGGGTCTTTTTGTGGAGTTCTCATAGCATGAAAATAAAAAGCAACTCCAACGTCTAGTGTGTGCTCATGCCCAATCAAACATTATATCGCATACAAATGAGATGCAATGGATAAAAATAGAAGAGAAATAGCGTTAGGTAAAGGAGATCTAAGGGTTAATGACAACATAATAAAATGGTATCAGTGATCAACAATTGCACAACTCTCCGCCTCACCATAAACCGAGTAACTAATAGCTTCAAGCTCAATGTGTTATAGGGATCTAATCTTATCGTTGCCTCACTATCCCGTGTTTGTGTTCCCCAACATAATAAAGTCGAGTATAGTGAAATTTCGAATGTGCTCCGCCATGAAATCGCAAAGGGTGTCATCTTAGGCATGTAGGATTCTCTAACATGGCACTTTATTGTTCATCGTAGAATGCAAACATGTTTTGGCATTCCTAACAAGGCTCACAACTCATTACAAAGCTTTAATAACAAGCTAGCTCAAGCTTTTCCCACACAAAAAGTCATACATACCACCATGAACTCAAACAAGATGCAACAAGAAACAAACAATGCAACCTAAACCTAGACTCGAGACGCGATATGACAATCCTAAGTGAACTTCAACTCACTACTCCACCAAGCTTATTTGAAGTATAGGCCTTGATGTGACAAAAGAAAAAAGAGAAATGCAAAGAAGGAGAAGAGTTGGATTGAGCTCGTCTTAGGTAAAGATAAAGGACCCCGATGAGACACCCTTGGATTGGCAAATCGAGTGACCAAGTGACGAAAGTTACGTGGTGGTGGTGGAAGCTCCAAAACCCTCGCCCCTTTGGATGTGGTGAAGTTGCTTCATGAGAGTGCGATGAGAATCCATGAGTTACGCAAGTCCTTCCATGGTTTGGCGATGTGTCATGACGCACTCCTCCTTGAGCTCCTTCACGCCCTCCTTAAGTGCCTTAACACGAGTAAGGATTTCATTCATCTTCTCTTCTTCATCGATCGAGGTCATCGTAGATGCAGCGCCTCATGCTCTCTTTTGTGGTGGCTTTGATGATGTCTTTGTGAGCATAATCCGATTGATGAATGTGTCGTCAAAGGCTCCCACTCCCTTTGAGGTAGGATCATAATCATTGTACTTGACTCCCACGTCAAGGCAAAGGGTGGTTATGAGCCGAGCATGGCCCATCAACACCAAATCATGAGCGCGCCCGAAGCAGGGGGCAATGTCTCGAAGGGATTGGAAAAGCACCCTAGCGATATCCACTGGCGTCTTGTTAATGAGAGCATGGATAAGGCGTGCTTTGTCGGCGGTGATCTCGGTGGTATGTGTGCTAGGTAGGAGCATGTAGTTCACAAAGTGTTGAGTACCCGAGACTTGGGAGAGAGGTAAGAGTCGTTGAAATAATTGATGTAGCGTTCAGTCTTGTCCAAGCCCCATTTGCACTCACTCTTGTCTCTGCACAAGAATGAATGATCTCATCTCGATTGGCCATGACATAGTTGATCATTTCATCGGCTTCGAGTGTTGGGGGGTAATCCTCAACTTTAGATTGGAAGAATTTCCGGAGAGCGTCTTCATCCAAACGAACCATCACTCCCTGAACCGTAGTAACAAATGATAAAATGTTCTCACCGACGTTTGTATAAAACTCCGCAACCAAGTTCTCACGAGCCTTCTGAGCGAATTTGTAGAGCTTCTCCCATCCCTTTCGCACGTCAATCCATTTGGTGAAAGCCATAGCTCTAACGTATTGCCCTATGACGGATTTGCGAGGACGAATGGTTTGGTATTGCTCTGCCCTTTCTTGGAAACAAAGACAGCAAGAGGTGGTGGTGCGAGGATTTGGTTAGCCGAGGCCTTAGCTTTGCCCTTGGAGCGAGGCTTGGGGATAGCTTCGGTGTTAGAAGATGAAGCGATCTCCTTGTGCTTGGTTGTTGTCCCGGATTTCCCCATCATACCTAAAAAAGGAGTGTGTAAGTCTATGAAAACATAAAATAGTCATGCTAGCCTAAGCTTGAGATGTAATGTTATTTGCATCGAATCATGACCAAAAGCATAGGAAAACTAGAGAGTAATGATCAAGCATGTTTCTAAGTGTAAAACCATGTAAACGTAATTCTTAAGCTAAGGTTTTTGTTGAGCCAATCTCATATATGCATTTCATCGAACACCTAGTGTGTATGATCACAAACTAGTTCCTTGGCTTGGTTTTGCACCATCAATTCTCCTCCCCATACAACATTTAATCTCACAAAGCCTAAACAACTTCAAATCCAAGCAATTCCCATCACAAACTCATTGATTCAACTCATCCTCCAAGAATTATAAGCTCATGAAAGTATAGAGATTAGAAAAATAAAGAGAAAGAGTAATATACCTTATAACCTTAGATGAGATTCTTGAATGCTTGATGAGATTTGTGATTTGATTTGAGACGAAAATTTAGGTTTGTAGAGAGTTTGGGAGTTGTTTGTGGGTGTTTGAAGATGAGAAGGTGTGAAAAATGTTAAGTGTGGAGTGTCAAATGTAGTGTGTGTCTGTGTGTGTTGTGGGGAGAGTGGCATGTGGGGAAGAGTGGCTAGGCGCTATAGTGCGCCATTATACTTGCGCTACAGTGTAGTGGCAATAGTACCCAACCAGCTCCAGGCGCTACGGCGTCAACTTGTGTTGCGCTATAGCGCAGGTCGACCAATGAGGAAACCGCAGTCTAGTGTTGAGGCGTGGGCTAGGGCACGGCTGGGGTGTTTGGCACGGTTCAATGAGGCTTGGATGTGTCGAACGACCTCGTTTCGTGCCTCATTACGTGATACAAACCTAGAAATATATAATCGTTACCTCGTTTTGAACGTTTTCATCGTTTTTCGATCCGAAATTTGACGAAACGATAGAAAATGACGAAAGCTTAAATCACGAAAGTTCATACCGTTCGTCCACCGATCAAAATACGTTTGAAATTATCGAAGTGTTCCTAATCATGAACTTCCTTTATTCGACGCAAAACCTACAAAACATTAAAACGCACTACATTAGATCGAGAAATATAAAGAAACGATATCAAACGACTTATTAAAGACGCAAGAAAACTACCTTTGGGTTACCTCCCAAGAAACACTTGGTTTAAGGTCCTCGACCAGACAAAATTACGCTCATCACGGCTCCGTTAATACAACGGTCAACTTCGAGCCGATATCTTCGCCTTCTAAATACGCTTTAAGCCGTTGACTATTAACAATAAATCGAGAATCCTTGCTTTCAAGCTCAACCGCCCCATAAGAAAAACTTTAGAAATAGGTAACGGTCTCGACCATCAAGATTTGAACTTACCCGAAAAGAGTCAGAGACGAGAATTGTATAATAACAACTTTTGCCCCGGATAGAACTTCTGGTGAAGGATTTGTTTATCGTGCCAAGACTTGACACGCTCCTGGTAAAGCTTAGCATTATCATATGCCTCACGACAGAATTCATCAAACTCATTGAGCTCAACAAGATGTTTCTCACCCACCACCTTCAAATCAAAGAGTAAGAATCTCGTCGCCCAATATGCTCGATGTTCAAGGTCCAAAGGAAGGTGACAAGCCTTCCCGAACACCAAACGATACAATAGGCATTTTGAAAGCGGTCCGGTACGCCCATAATGCATCATCAAGCTTCCTCGACCAATCTTTTCTCAAAGCATTCACCATTTTCTCTAAGATTCGCTTCAATTCACGATTAGAAATCTCCACTTGGCCGCTTGTTTGAGGATGGTAAGGCATTGCCACCTTGTGACAAATCCCATACCTAGCGAGCAAAGCTTCGAATTGCCGGTTACAAAAATGCATCCCCCATCACTAATTATAGCTCTCGGAGTCCCGAACCTAGTGAATATGTTCTTTTTCAAGAATTGGTGACCCCCTAGCATCGTTAGTGGCCGTTGCGATTACTTCAACCCACTTCGACACATAATCAACCACTACAAGAATGTATTGGCTAGCTCTTGAAAGAGGATGGAAACGATCCCATGAAATCCATTCCCCAAACGTCGAACAATTCCACTTCTAACATCACATTCAATGGCATTTCATTCCGAGAAGAGATATTATCAGTTCTTTGGCACTGGTCACAATGAGAAGGATAGATGAAAGAATCTTTGAATAATGTAGGCCAATAGAAACCCGAAAAAAGTACCTTGGCCATGGTCTTTTGGCCTCCCAAATGGCCCCCATACTCACCAAGTAATTGACAAAATCGACAAACCATGGCACATGCCCGAGATCAATAGAATAGAGATGCTCGTTCGGAAAAGTTTCATTGATTAGTACCTTTTGTTCACCAAGGCTCTCATGCTCCTCGAGGAGAGATAAATGATCCGCCACTAGATCCTCGGTGCCCTTTTTGTCCTTTATCTCCAAATCGAACTCTTGAAGAAGCAAGACACATTGGATTAGGCGAGGCTTAGCATCCTTCTTCTTAATAAGGTACTTGATGGCCAAATGATCGGTCCATACAACTACCTTAGTGCCAATCAAATAGGGTCGAAACTTATCAAAAGCAAATACCACAGCAAGCAACTCCTTTTCGGTTGTAGCATAGTTCAGTTGGGTGTCCGTGAGCGTGTGGCTGGCATAGCATATAGCGTGAAACACCTTGTTACGCCGTTGGCCTAATTAAAACCGCGCCAACGGCATAATCACTAGCATCACACATGAGCTCAAAGGGGAGATCCCAACATGGAGCTACCATCACCGGAGCCGAGACCAAACCATGCTTCAAAATGTCAAATGTCTTCACGCATTCTTTATCAAAGAGAAATGATACGTCTTTTTGGGGTTGGGTGATCTTTGAGAAGTCCTTGGTGAACCTTGTATAGAATCCTGCATGGCCAAGAAAGCTTCGTACCCCTTTAACATTAGACGGTGGCGAAAGCTAGTCAATTACATCGATCTTGCTCGATCGACCTCGATCCCCTTTGATGAGACCTTATGACCCAATACAATGCCTTAACAGGTCATGAAATGACACTTTTCTCAATTTAACAAAAGATTAGTCTTGACACAACTTTGTAACACAAGGGAAAGATTTGTGAGCCAAGAATCATAAGAATCACCAAATATCGAGAAGTCATCCATGAATATCTTAATAACGTGCTCCGCCATATCGAAGAAGATGGCCATCATACACCTTTGGAAGGTGGCCGGAGCATTGCATAGGCCAAATGGTATCCTCCTATAGGCAAACGTGCCATAAGGACAAGTAAAGGTAGTCTTGACTTGATCCTCCGGAGCTATAGCGATTTGGTTGTAACCAGAGTAGCCATCTAGGTAGCAATAGAATGTATATCCCGTTAGCCGGTCCAAATTTTGATCAATGAAGGGCAAAGGAAAGTGATCCTTACGTGTTGTCTTTTTAGGCTTCCGATAATCAATACAAACCCGCCAACCCACGGTTCGCATTGGAATCAACTCGTTGTTATCATTCTTGATCACCGTCATTCCACCTTTCTTCGGCACAACTTGCACGGGACTCACCCAACTACTATCGGAGATAGCGTATATGATCCCCACATCAAGTAGTTTCAAGACCTCCTTTCGCACGACCTCCTTCATGTTTGGGTTAAATCTTCGTTGTTTCTCAGCGGTGGGTTTGTAGGCATCCTACAAAGATGGGGAATCTTTGATATCGCCAATAGACCACCCAATACCGATCTTATGCTCGCGGAGAATACGAAGGAGCTTTTCCCCTTGCTCATCATCAAGCTTGTGGAAATAATGACTGGAAGAGTAGAGCTCGGTTCTAGAAATGCATACTTAAGATGTGAGGGGAGTTCCTTCAATTCACGCATAAGCTTTGACTCCTTGTCTTCCTTCGGAGTATCACGAGTCAAAGGTTCCACATGAGACTTTGCATACATAAGAGACATCGTATCAAGTCTAGCCAAGATATCCACCAAAGAATCATCATCGTCACCTTTACCCACAAGACAAGCTTCAAGAGGATGATCAAAAGAGTTATCAAAAGCCTCTTGAATACATCCGTCTAGAATATCAATCCTTATACAAGAATTAGATTCGTCGAGGCACTTCATAGCTTTGAACACATCAAAAGTGACCTTCTCGTCTTGGATACTCATCGTCACCTTCCCGTTTTTTACATCAATAAGAGTATTCCGGTGGCTAAGAATGGACGGCCAAGAATAATCGAAACTTCATCGTCCTCTTCCATGCCAAGAAAAATATAATCCGTCGAAAAGATTAGAGTCTCAACCTTCACTAAGACATCATCCACAATCCCTCTAGGACACGGTATACAATGATCCGCAATTTGCAATAAAATAATGGTTGACTGAGCTTCACCTAAGCCCAATTCTATAAACGGAAAATGGCATCAAGTTAATGGACACACCAAGATCACAAAGAGCATGATTAAAAGCATGATTTCCAATAACACAAGGAATAATGAAACTCCCCGGGTCCTTTAACTTTTATGGCAACTTCCTTTGAATTATGGCACTACATTCCTCATTGAGTTTCACAGTTTCAAATTCATCAAGCTTCCTCTTCATTGCCCAAATTTCCTTCATGAACTTGGCATAAGAAGGCATTTGAGACAAGGCGTCCGCAAAGGGAATGTTTATATGCAATTTTCAGAATACGTCCAAGAACTTCTCAAATTGCTTATCCAATTTATGCTTGAAAAAGCATTGCAGATAAAGGCTTTTAGCAACCTAGGGGGGAGGGTTGCCCGGAAAAACTTTAGAAACTTGAGGTTGAACAACCGGTTCGTTCTCCTTGAGTTCTTCATGATCTTCCACCACTTGCTTTCCCTTGTCACTTTTCGGGCACTCAGGACCCTTGATCTCTTTTCCACTCCTAGTGGTTATGGCCTTTGCATGCTCCTTTGGGTTCATTTTCATGGTTCTAGGGAGTGTCCTTTGTTCACGTTGCGTCAAAAGGCTTGCAATTTGCCTCACTTAGGTCTCAAGATTTTTCAACGAAGCCCCATGATTTTGCAAGATGGTATCATGGCGTCGGAAGTTCTCGTCCGTCTTTGCAATGTATTTAGCTATGATATTTTCGAGATTAGGCTTTGAAGGTTAAGGAGGCAGTGCTAGGTTGAAACCGAGTGGAGGACCTTGTGCCGCTTGAGTATTCCTCCAAGAGAACCCCGGATGGTTCCTTGGATTGTTCAGGTTGTAGAATGTGTTCCCTTGAGGAGGCCGAGGGTAGGCTTGACCATAATTCATTTCTTCGATTATTTGTGCTTGCACCATATGGGAATGAAGATGGCACTCAGTGCTAGCATGCGAACCCCCCCAAAGGTCACAACACAGAGGAGAAAAAGATTGGCAAACATGAGCTTGAGCGTTCGAGCTTATGGCCAAAGTGCTCACTTGCTTTGTCAAAGCTTCAAGTTGCTTAGAAATAGTAGTTGTCACGTCAAGTTCTACCACCCCCGGTGTTTTCTTTGGAGTATAGCATTCATAAGGTCATTGATACGCTTCTTCGACCATCGTCTCAAGCAAGTCATAGGCCTTTTGATACCAGAGCTTCATAAAACATCCCTTTGTCGCTACATCTAGTGAACATCTCACCTCAGACCTTAGCCCCTTGAAGAAGCTTCCGATTTGCAACCAATCGGGCAAACCATGATGTGGATACTTTCTAAGAAGCTCCTTGAACCACTCCCACGCTTTGTGAATGGTCTCGGTGTCATATTGTGTGAAAGATGAGATGTCACTTCTTAGCTTGGGCGGTCTTTGCGGGCGAGAAGAACTTTGCAAGAAAATTTTCGGCAAGCTTCCCCATGTGGTGATGGAAGCCAGTGGGAAGGAGAATAGCCACTCGGAGGCCTTTCCCGTTAAAGAGAAAAGAAAGAGATGTAGGCGTATGGCTTCTTAACTCACCCCATTCACCTTCACGGTGCTCGTCTTCATTAAAAAAAATTGTCAAGTTGTCGTTCGGACACTCATGAAGAATTGCTCAGCTTGTATCATGTTAATAAGGGACGGTTTAGGCTCAAAAGTCCTCGCTTTTATCGCGGAAGGAAGAATAGCGCTATATTCCTCCAAACGCGTCGCATCAGGGGCGGATCTAGCTAAATAGGGGCCCGAGGGGTCACTTGACCCCCCTAGATTTGGGGGCATTAGGGTAGAGGGTTAATGTCACTGTGGTTTTAGGAACATCAAAATGGAAATATTATCCCGGTCGCCATCGAAATAATGTTTGGTTCGTGGTCGCTAGGGTTTGCAGAGACTAATGGAGAAGATGATGCTACGTGGGCCTGTAGTGTTTGGGTCAGTTGGTTCATGGGCTGCTAAAAATGAGGCCTATGGTTTATGCTAAGTTGTTTCTTCCCCAGCTCATATTTGCTGTGTTGGTTTTTCTTATGTTTCTTTTACCGTTTTAGGGGTACTCCTACAAACATTTCCACTCATTCTCTTAATCTTCTAATTAACACCATGTTGCCCAAGAAAATACTCTAAAATTTGACATAATTCAAACATTTAAAAAGTGTTTAGGAGTAATTTTTTATTTTTATTTTTGATGAATAGGAGTAATGTTTTAAGTAATACATTTATATGATGACAACAGAAACTCCTCATAGATTTTTTTTTTCTATCGAATAACATATTCTCTTAAGTTATGACAAATGATTTTAGGAAAATAACACATGACAGAATATACTATAAAGCTTGCCATTGATAAAAATTTTCTATGAAAGTTTTGACCACATCTGTCCGAGAGGGCTGGATCCGCCACTGTGTGGCATTGTTTGATCTTGCACCTTGATTGACCACCGCCTCGTCACTTGAATTTCCACATCTATTTGGGCTTCTTTGTTTGGATGATTTTGAACGTTGAGCGGGTGATTGCCACCCTCAAAAGGTGGCACTTGATTCATGTCCATGGTGAGTCATCGAGCGAATGCTTGTTGTTGTTTTCGTTGTCTCCGGAGTGTATGTTCAATTTTCGAATCAAAGGGTTCAAGATTACCGATTGAACGTCTACTCATGCACGAGCAAAGGACCTACAAACACAACAACGAAAACTCTCAACAACGCAAATAGGCAAGATAGAGACTAAGTATGAAAAAAAAAAATGTTTCAACATAGAAGAACTAGCTACGTTAATAGTAGAAACTTTAGAAACTAGCTACGGCGCCAAAAACTTGTTAAGAGTTTACTATGTGAACGTGACGCCTATCAAGTAATAAAGGAGAGTAAGAGTATCGTCCCACGAGGAATTAGGCTCCTAGCAATCGACGACGTAGTCCTAATGGGTCAAACTAAAGTAATCGAATGAGGTTTAAGCTATGAAACTAGAGAACGAAGGAAACTAGGCTAAGCACTAAGGTAAACGTTAAGTGATAAGGGAGTGGGGGTAGGGTTATGACTTCTTTAACCTAGTGTGTGATCACTTACTCTAATCTAGTTGTTTTTTAGATGTCTAGGTTGTTAGTCGAGGATCCCTAAGTTATACGTTAGTCTCTCTCGAGGTCTAAGGTAAATCCCACTAGACATCACCTCAATGGATCTCTACGAGAGGTGAACGCGTCTAGCGAGTACTGCACACGTTGGTTCCCCTAAACGACTGCTAGAGTCATCTACGTGGTCTCTTGACCTTGCATTCAACTCTAGGTGAGGTTGTCTAGGTCACGTTTTCACATTTACACATATCCTCTCGGAATCAATGCAAACAACAAGATCAAAGCAAGGTGATCTGATAGGAATGTGCAATCCCTCCGCTTATCTAGAAATTAATGAACAAAACTTATAAAGAAATTATGTATGTAATAGATGCTTAGGCTGTAATAGTTAGCTAGGTAGTTACAAACTAGGGTCAGAGGTCGTGCAACAGAGGCATGCAGACGGGGGCTATGCAGACTACAGGGGGCTATAAAATTACATGCCAAAGATCAGATGCATACGGTAACAAAAGTGTCTCAGAGTTCTCATGATATAGGACTATTCCGTTGTTCAAGGCCAGTTCTAGCAGCAAAGTGAAGTGAGCCATATCGCAGTGCAAGTATGAAATCTGAATTATAGAAGACTGAGTGTAGTGCTGGGTGCAGACAAGGCTACACTAGCAGGCTGAGAAGATGAGGTCTGAAAGCTATTAAATGGGAGCTAAGTTGTAGAAGACTGGCTGCAGTACTTAGTGCAAGTGAAGTTACGGAAAGACTGGATATGAAGACTGTGTAGCAGAGGCTGTGCAGCAGTGGCGTGCAGTAGACCTGGTGCATAAGTATGGGCACAGTATAAGTTGTGCTGGAATGGAAAGGAACAAGGAAGAGGTCAAAACGAGAAGCTGAGGCAATGACGATGTGTACAAGATCAAAAAAAATGAAGCCAGGTCAATCTACTGCAATAGAGGGCAAAGCTGTCACTATCAGATCGTACAGTCATGGGTACTGATTCCCTGAGCCTATAAAAGGGAAGACACAGTGCACGGGAGAAAGGTTGTTGAGTCTAAGAAAACTTTGAACATCATTTAAGAGCTTTCAAAAAAAGAAAAGCCTTAGAGACTCGCTGTGCACGATCTGAATTGAAGATTCAGGATTTTTGAAGAAGGTTCACTAGTCTGCAAGTGAAGAACAACAACTACAGTAGAGCACTGTAAGATCTTGGTTCTTCATCCTTTAGCAAGAGAGTCTTGTTGTAAAGGTTGTAAGCCACAAACAAGAAGATAGTGAACTTTCTCTTGGCTTGGCTACACTGGTCACCAAGGAAAGACTGGACTAAGCTCCTGTTACTTGTTGGTAACAGGTGTTTGAACCGGTATTTACATTTCTGCACTGTTCTATATTTCTAAACTGTTAGATAGATCTTAAAAGGTCCAAAGAGACAAGCTTTTCAAAGATAAAGTCTCAACTGCAAAACTTCCGCTAACTACAGCAGACTAGCCAATAGCTTTGCTGTACTGTTTGAAAACATTTTTGAGATAACCTATTCATCCCTCCCCCCCTCCTCTAGGTTATTTCTGGGACTTTCATGATCAATCAAGCAAAGCACTAAGTTTAACAACCAACACACAACCATAACAATACATAAACAACTAAATTAAGGTGTAGAAGTGATCACAACACTATTAACTACATCGTAACCCTAATCGAGGGTTTAGTTCATGATTTAGAGGTAAAGGCAATACATGAAACACCTCATGTGCATACAAACCATCATCAAATTCTAACACTAAATACTAAGAAAAAAGATAAACCATGGATGATCTCCATTGATGAGATGATGAAGAATGATCCAAAATCTTTCTTGATCTTCCTTCTCCTTCAATGGAGATGAATTGATGATGGAAATGCCTCGTAACAATCACCAAACCCACCAACACTTGGGCAAAATCACAAGATGTTCCAGATGTGGGGAGTAGTGAGTTTTTATATGGGAGACTAAGGGGGGTTGGCCTCCCTGCACTGTAGCGCCGGCCATGGCACGACTTCCTGCTTTGGGTGGCCTTTTCGGCCGCCTCTTCGTGGCCCGTTTTAGCCCAGACCAGCTCGTCGTCCCGTTCAAGCCTTTTTATACCCGTTTGACCTCCGTTTTTTACGTTCTTAGGCTCGTTTTGCTCTCCTTGCAAAAACACACATGAAAATATAAGAATCAACTCAAGGAGACATATAAAACATAGTTTAAATACACAATTCTCCTAAAGATGCATAGAAAATCGAGAAAGAAACAAGGTCGAACGTGCACTTTTACGCTCTAATCATCTTCTTCGTATTTTGTTCTTATCATCACTTTCGTCATCCTCCATCGATGTTTCTGACAAGTGACAAGCAAAAATTTGAGAACAATAACCTCCAAATTGCACATGTTTTTGAATCCTTTTGATTTTCACCTGAAAACCACTACATTTCGCACATAATTTGTAACAATTGATTTACCTTCGAATGATTTGAATAATCAAAACTCTAACTAAATTGAGCATTCGAAACATTTTGAATATTTTATGGTGATTGAAAAATTTATCGAAATAGTTTGATGTCATGATAATACTATGTGAAATTTTATCAAATATATTCTAGCTGCTGTAATATGTTTGTGGATACACTAGCTAAGAAGAAAAAAACTTGAGTTTTGTAACTCAAATAATCAAGTTTTTTTAATGTTGATGTCAGCTTTTCAATCCATCCATCTTTGATTTTAGCAAAACCCTGAAATTATGTCTAACCTATTTGACTTTGCACCTGCACAATCAGATAAAAAAAGAGACGGATGGCTCATTTTTATTTTTTTATGTTGTCCTGTTTGAAAAAAGATGGACAACTTTTTTTGCTTATTCATGTAGCTACTTTTTGAGTCATACGGATCTAAAAGAGACGGACATATCAATTAAGTTCACTATGTCATCCTTCTTCATTAATTTGCTTCTTATCAGTACTATCCGGTTTAGAATTAAACGGATTATTTTCTAAGCGTATAAATATGCATTGCTCGAGGTTTTTTTTTCCTTTGGCTTTGCCTTATTTTAATGGAACCATTCGAAATAGATCAAGCTTTCGCTCCAAATACATAGCTCGAGGTTGCATGTTATTATTTTCATCAATTTTGAATCGAGCTATGTGCTTGGAGTGAAAATTGAGGATTTATTTGAAAATTTCAATGTGTAATCTCGAACAATTGAAATAAACATTTTGAACCTCGTGAAAAGAGATGACGGTCACTGAACAATGGTATCGACTCTGAAGACGATGTTCAACACAATGATCGATCTCTTTGATCAATCTCAAACATCATGGAGAGGGATGAGGGGTTTGCGTATATCGGATATCATTCTGATTGTCATAGCCCTTCATCTCTCTCTATGATGCTTGGGATTATTGTTAATCTGGTTATTTTTCTAACGTACTGAACACACGTATGAAAATGACCAAGCCACGTTTGCATCAGGTCTCATTACAATAACTAATGGTTATTGAAAAGTACAATAACTAGTCCGGTTAAAAAAGAAACGGACGAGTTTAATATTTGACATGTTCAGTGAATATGTTTTGTCTCATTAATTTTCTTCTTATCTCCATCGTCCATCCAAAAAAATAGACGGATGGATTTATAGATCATATACAAAGGAATGTGAAACGGGGTGTTCGCTTTGCTATTTCATATTTTCATTCAAATAGATCAATGGATTTTCTCCACCAATATATCTGGATATTTCGTGTCCTATCCATCAACAAATTGATCAGTATTTGCATTTTTAGAGCAAATTTGTAGGTTTATTTTGTTTATAGATTACAAAAAAAAAGTCATGGAAAAGGATCTTGTTCATTAATCTTGAACGCCGTGGAAAGGAATGAGGGGGTTGTGCATGTCTGAAATACACTCCGGTGGTCATTGCACAAACGTCTCTTTCCACGATGCTTAAGGTTGTTTGCATAGTCTGATTTTTTTTCGACGGATGAAACGCATGGCATCTTCATTTTGTGAAAACTGGATCTGTCCGAGTTTTTTAGGATCGTATTAGGCATGTGTCTTTTGAAAGTCCCGAGATAACTTGATGTGAGACTAGAAGGGGGGTTGAATAGTCTCACTTTTCGAGCTTTATTGTCAAATAAGTAAGGTTAATTGGACAGTAGTGTTGTTTTTAGTTTACTGCGATAACGTTAATCTTTTTTAACTTATTATTGGTTGAAGTTGATTAGGAATAAGATTAAAAATAATGAAAACAGCAAAGTAAAAACACAAGGTTTTAATACTGGTTAGGAAGCTTAAGCTGTTGTGGGATAGAGGCAGGCCATCGGGGAAAGCTGTTGTGGGATGGCTTAAGCTCAAGGTGGCCCTGAGGTGGGGCATTTTTGTTTGGAAGAAGGCTGCTGAGAGGAGAGCACAGCTCGTCGAGCTCGATGAAATGTAGGCATCGCAGTATCCTCTAAGGCTCTAGCTCGAATATAAAGAGAATGCTATAGCCTCATTTATGGCATCATTTCTTCGATTCGTTGCAGAAGCTTAAGCTGCCCATCAATCTTGCAGTCAGAACTCCAAAGCCCTTTAAGGCCACGACGCTGTTATATATATCCACCTGGTTCTGCAAGAAAGGGAGTCAATAACACGACCGAGTACCGTTACTCTCGCTTTTTCGATTTACCCACTTCCTCTATCTGGACCTTTCAGGTGACCCTGACAAGCTAATATCCCATTCAAGAAAAGGCTACTCTATGGGGTTGAGACCTGATCACACGACATGTACCCACGTTCGCTATCCTTTATAGTGCTTGCTGTTTGTCATTGTAGCTAAGAAGGTCTTCTGCCGCTCGCGCTAGTATTCTGTTGTACCATTACATGTATCTACTGCTTTATTGTACCATAACTTGTAGTATAAGAGGCAGGGCAACGAAGTATGCTATTTGAGCCGTCTGCTAAGAATCGTTGATGAAAAATAGCTCCAAGAATTCCTGAAGTCCATGGTTAGAACATCGTAGGTTGCCTCATAGGAGTTCAAAAATTTGAGCATGGGTCGTCTTGTTCTGTTGTTGTCTATTTCAAACTTTAACATTTCTATTGGTTGTCTTGCAACACAGATTTAGATGGTACAAAATTCTGGTTTTGTGACTAATTCATGATAAAATCTTGCATAGTAAATCATTTTACAACTATCCGCGCCACATGTTTCTCAGATTGTACTCAGAGCCTCAAGGTCATGCCTTCAGTCTACATATGAATAAACAAATCCCAAGAGCAAATCCGTCGCTCTGCCAACCATAAACAGTACTTGATAGTCTTTCCTTACAGAATACAGTCGTATACAATGGGAACCCTGATGCTGCCTCGAATTATAGTTCAGGTCGCATCTCACTCTGCTACTCATGCGTGGATGTGGACATCAAAGAATTTTCCCCTAGTGAGTTCACTTCTCTCCTGTATTGTACTCAAAGATGTTCATATAAGAGATTCCAATAGAAGTTTTTCAATTACGGAGGAAAAGAAGACACCTAAGAAAATATTCGAAGAAAGTACCTCAGTTCGGATGAAGGTTGAAACTGAAGAGTGCTGTTGGATGACAAGTATTATATAGACGGATCGACACATTCAATCAGCATCTGAGGCATCCTCCTCATCTTCTTCCAAAATGTAGACTAATGCACGCTTTTTAGCAGCAAAAACACATGCAACTCCTCTTGATGCTGTCACATGAGTAAGGAACGGTTAGTTTCTCCCACTGAATTTACAATATACAAACATGCAGCAAGCCTTAAAATCATAGAAGATGACGCAGGTGGAAGCCACAATATAAAAAACTATGGGATAGAATGCAAGCTCATGCTCATGATAGAACTCTATAGGTAATGCACAGCACAGTACGAACTAGGATAATTTTTTGGTGGAAGGATAAAGGATATGGCCATGCTAAATATCCAGCGTAAATGCCAAATTCTACGAGAATAGGACCTCTGTTAATTATTAGGATCTGAAAAGTGGGCAATGGATCGATGCAAAGAGAGAATGACGGGGGACTGAACAGAAACCCTCAGATCACTTCATACGCCATGCATGTATGTCATTGAAATACTGAACAGAATGCAAAAAACAGTTGTAAATGCATAATCACATCAGAAAAGTTCCAAAATGATATAGATAATGATATCCAGATTACTCACAGCTTACGGCTAATGGTGGAACAACATTATGAGAGATGCTTCGAGCCTTCTCATTCTCCACTTGCAGGTGCAGAACTGAGTCCTATTCAGAAGGAGTCTCTTTAGAGTGACAGAATAATGTAGAGCTGAAGTTCACGCATCAGGCATGTTTTGTAATATTTATAATCAATGGCTAAATACTTGAAGCGGGAACAAAAATAAAAGGTTATCAACATCTGAAGCCATGAAATTGATATTTATTTCAGTGGCATTGCCTACAGCCATGCACAGAAGGGGAACAAAAACCAAGCAGAGCCCCATATAAAACCCGTCACTGTTGAAGTGCGAACATGGCCGAACTACAATTTTATCACTATTAAGGAATTGAAATTAGGATATCCGATATCATATCTAAAGGCTATCCAATACATTACAATGGAGGTAACAGAAGAGGCACATATCAGCTACCAACAAACTCAACTCTGTCAGGGGTTATTCCCAAATCACTTTGAAATCTGACGAAGCACGAAGGGTTGTATTCAATGAACGGGAACCAAGCAATAAAGGAAAGATGCACGTACCTCAAGTTCATACAACTTCCAAAAATGTTCAGCAGATCTAGAAGCGGGGGAAAATGGAAGATCGCTTGCTTGCACCATCATCATTTGGGCATTCTCATTGCTTTCTGGCATAGCAGTCGATTCATTCAATGTCAGAACGATTTGTTCTTCCTGTGTTTATAGAGATTTTAGACTTCTGCTTTATAATGAATCTTCCTCACGTGAATATCAAGATGTTTCTCAGTCACTGCAGCTTAAGGAAAATAGAATGGACTAAACATAGCACAATGGAAAAAAAAAATCTCGAATTTCTTGAATAGAATTTTCACCATTGAAACTTCGCTTAGCAGGCACGCATCAATGCATAGGCCACAAATCTCAGGAAAGAAACCAACCAAGACTCTATATAACAAGATAGAAAGGAGAATAATCAGCTTACAGCTGTTACCTTATATAAAGACAAATCAACACAGTTGTAGTAATCAGGCCAGGATAGAAGGGAGGCTTCGAGTGAGATGGAACCGAGTGAGATGGAACCCTCCTTTGCATTCCTCATCTCATTCATCCATCCACGTAACACGACTACACCGTTGGAAACACCAGACAAGGAACCATCAGGGATTCTAAGTCCAATATAGCCCATGAGTTTTTTGTTGCAAGTCTGGCAAGTTGATACATCCAAGGCCGCATCCTATAGAAGACAAAGGCAACAGAAAAGAGTGAGACACTGGAAAGCATTAAAAAAAGACACTGATTATATGTACTACATTAACAAACTACACATAACAAGTCGTTAAAATGAAGTGATAAATTCAAATTCATTTAGCATCCCATATACCTTGTAAAATGATACAGATATGGGAACATTGGAGGAAAAAGCTGATATCGGGGAAGCAAAAGGAAACAGCGGCAGCAGTTGGTGGCAAACAATCTTCTTAGAGATAGTTGTGTGTGGCATACTGAAAGCTTCCTTGATACTGACATTAGGTGATAAAGGCATCAGTTAGGAACCAAATACGGAGCAAGCAGAGTAAAGCTACAATATATCTTCTCATACTAAAAATCTGATTCAATATTTCTAGCAATTTCTTCAGAGTGATTTTTTTCTCTCTTTTTTTGGGATAATATATCTTCAGAGTTTTTTTTAATAAATAAAAAACATAATTCAGTGCCAAAATGTATGGTTTCATGTAGCTTTATACTGAACTCGTGTCTTGTTAAAAAATACACCAAAATAACTGATTGAGCTTGATGGGGGTGGGTAGAGTAACAAAATAAATAAATAAACTAATAAACGTAATAATATAAAATAAAATAAAAACTTCTCCAAAAGCTTATACAAGCCATCAGAATGTAAGATATCCGACTTGACTCATCCACTTCATACACAACTATGAGCGTCTCACCGTGGTGAAAAAAATAGCAGAAAATGTAACTCCAAGCAGCAGCAAGGTTTCCTTAGTTACTGCACTACGTACAATGTGAATCTACATTTTCAGAGATGAGTAGATGACAATACAAACCACAAACATGTGTAAGGAAGTGGCCAAAAGATCCAAACAGATTAGATAGATTTCGCAAAACACTGTATGTTCTGCACTTATCAAACCCTCAGACGAGAAACACTTGCCAACATGCAAACAGCAAATTGCCCAGTGCCATCTACGTAAAACATTAAAGCAAGCAAGTGCAGTAACCTAGATGCTGAGGAGTTGATGTGTATGAAAACAAACAACATTTCTTTATTCTAAATGTTTGTTTTATTCATTTTGTATTGTCTAATTTATGTTTTTAACGTCTTTTTGTCTTGGAATGTTGATACTGCTGTGCTTTCATGTTTTTTGACAGATTAGCGTGAAGTTTGGAGAAAAATGAAGAAGGACGAAGAAAATGACAAGTCATGAGCTCAAAAAGCTGCATTTCACGATTCATCGTCGTTTCACGTGCTTCGAGAGTTTATACGACAAAGTTTCACAACGTTCAGCTAGATTAGCATGTTTAGATGTCTTGTATAAGTTTTTAGAATTTTTGAACGTTGTTTGGTATTTTT